>CM017797.1:95691396-95967730 GCA_008086715.1 Sitobion miscanthi
CCCCAAACAAAACAAATTCCGTTCTTCAGTTTCAAAAATCTAATTTGTTAAATAAAAATCTAGCGTAAAATAAGATTGAGAAACAAAAATTTTAATGTATTTTCAACTCAAAATTATTTTCAAATTTTCGTGACTTTTACTTGTTTTGTCAAGATTTGAACTTAAAATTTTTATGATTTTGTGTTTTTTAATTTTTGTTAAACTAAATGAATACTTATAGTTAAATAATGTGTAACATATTTTGTATAAACTAGTTATAGAATAGCATTTTATACTTATTTCACTCAAAACAGATTATGCATTGTAGGTACTATTTATAAACATATTTTACCTATCATGTAACAACAAATCATATTGTAAATATCTATTTGCTTCACCTCTTAGATTTCAGATGACATCTATTTTAAATTATAAATTTTACAATAGGCACATAAAATAATATACTATATTAAAGTATAGTATATAGAGATGGACTAGAACTTTTTGATTTTCAATAATGTTTGTATCATGACCCATATTTAACCCTGAATATGGTAAAAAATGTATTGTGACCATCGATAATATAATAATATAATAGGTATACATTTAATATTATAAAATCTATGACCAGCAATCCACATTTTTTATTTTGCAATGATGACATGTATGAACAATATAAGTTGTTTGAACAAACATGATAATATATACGATATATTAATATTACAGTAATACACTATAGCTTACATTGATTTAGTTAAATAATTTTTTTTAGAATCTTAATATGCATGTTCAAAAATGTTGGTATAAGCAAGATGTATATATTAGCAAATATATTAAAATACAGGAAAGGAATTTAAAAAAAAGTCCATGAAAGTATCTATGTATCGAGGTAGAAACATAGGGAAGTTGAAAGAAATATAGAGAGGAACACATATATTTGTTTGTACCTACTTTGAATTTAAAGGAAATGCACTGAAGTACAAAGAATATATGGAATTACTTGGAAGTACATGAAATTACACATAGTTGGAAGTTTAATGCACAAAAAAATGTATTAGTGGTTAAACCCCCAATTTTTTATAAGCATTTAAAGCTCAATATTTGTCAAAACCACAGTTAATTTGTAGTTCAAAACTTATAAAATATTAAATTTGTATAAACTAAGACTAGAAAATTTAATACAAGGTCTTTCATACAAGTAGTTCATAGTTTTACTGAAAAATTACAGATAATTTTAGGAAATTTGCTATGCGAATACAATATTTTTTCAAAAATGAATTTATTCTGGTAAGAATTATATAAAATTAACATCTTCCTTACTATAGTTGACTGTTGAAACTTGATTTTTTTTTTTAAATAATAATAATAATACAGGCAATGAATCTTCAGCCTTTTCCCCCTTCCCCACTGGTTTTATTGTATCGTTCCGCAATTAAACGGCTTATGTACTAGGGTTAGTAATAATACGGGCAATCACATACGATCGACAAACATCATTATAATCATGGGGGGTGGGGGGACTGGCCAGATGTGCTAGTGTGCCGTAGCGCTATGTGTGGGCCGGGCCACACATTTCAACATGTTTCAACATTAGATGATATGACTAATAAAGTTATTTTTAAATATAAAACAGTTTAAAAACCACTGCTATTGGTTGGTACAATTCTACTATAAGTTAATAGTCGAACCACAAGTTTATATTAATAATAATATTATGAGCATAGGAGGTTAGTTATATTAGGTATGTCGTATATTGTATTATAATTCCTTAACTAACAGTTTTTAAAGTCAGTTTTATCCAGAAAAATAATTTAACTCTTTATCCAATTTGGTTGGTACATCGACCGCCAGAAAGTTATTGCTAAAATACAATCATTGAACCATTCGCAAATATTTATGAAAATATTGTAGGTTTGTTGAAAAAGAGAACAGAAAACATTTATAAAAAGCTTGATGTTTAAATTAAAAGTAATGACTATAATAATACGACGATTCTGAAACTGAAGAAGATGATTTTGGTTTAATACGAGTATGAATTGTTACTATGAAATTAATGATAAAAACAATATTAAACAAACATCTAAAATATCAAAAGGATTATACATTTATGATTCTTAGAAAATATAACCTATTGGTTATCGTCTATTTATAATTTATAAACAGGCTGTAACTGAAAGACCTGACAAAAACATAAAATATTATGCTACTTAAACGTATGACAAAAATTGTGAAAATTCTATTGTTAAAAAATAATTTAAGAAATATACTCGTCTCAAGAAATTCCCAAAAATAATATTTTGAAAACAGTTACCTATTAAATTTTAAATTAATTTCAAGATTAATTTACTCAAAAAAATATTTATACCATAAAAAATTCTAAAAAATAAATTAGTTGACTGAGATAAATGTTTTTACCCACAAAATTGTTCTTTATATATTCAGATATTCTATAGACTACAAGACAAATGAATAAGTGTATTATATATTTGATACACTACCCGAAAAAGTAAGAATTCATACAGAAGCCGTTATAAAGGAGTTTGGGCCGTTTATTTTTATAGAATACTAGGCAGTTTACCTGCCAGTCCGCTCCTGATAATAATAGGTATAAATCAAATACAAAAATATAAAACAAAATATGGCATGTTGTGTGATAAAAACCAAAGTGTTGTGTACTACCTGATATGTTGTGATGATAGCAGTTGATAATACGGTGATGGTTCTGTTGTCCTGGAGCAATGGTTTAGTTTAAACAGCAGTTACTGACGTTGTTTGGGCAGCATATTACCATTCTGCACATCAAATAAAACCCATACGCAAATATGGCTTTCTCATTGGTTCACCATTTGGTGCAATAAAATATTTAGATTTTTAATGAAATTAGAAAATCATTAAACAATAAGTATGTTGTAGTTAATTAATTTAATAGTACCTAACCTAACCTAATCTGCCTATAAATTGTCCTTCAGAAATAACTTTCTAATCTGCTTTTAAATTTTAAAAATATTTTCATAAGATGAACCACCAAACTTTGTAATGTTATTTACCATTTGCAATTATGCTTTCTATATCTTTCAAAATTAAAAATGATTTTTTTCATCCCTATCTTCTTTAACAAATGTATCCACTATTGTTTTATTAGTTTTCATATTATTTTCATCACTTAATGTTTTATTATATTCCATGACTCTATTAGGTTCTATACCTAGGTAACCAAAAATCTTAAAAAATATATATTGACACAGTTATTTTTTACAGGCATTTTAAATTCGTATTTGGACGAAATTCAACAAAATCTCAAAAATTATCAATTATTGTAATTAAAAATAATAAAATCTTCAATTTTTATAATTAAGGATTGAAAAGTTAAAATAAGATTCAATGTAAATCGGTTATATATGAACTACTTAATTCACAAAAATATCATCCAATATACTTAGTATTATCATAGACTGACTGAACGTCTTAGCTCAGAATCGGTTTTCTTATTCAATGATAGTATATGAATGAATTCAAATTTAATTCTATCAATTACAGTGATCCATTTGCAACCTACTGTACAGTGGTGCGATACCCACTTGCCTACCTTTTTAAAAATTCAGTCTAGCAGTGTTGACTAAATTAAGTTAACTGAATAAGTATCATAACTTAATGTTACTGTCATACTCAAATACAAATTAAACTAAGTTTTGGATATACCTAAGTATTTCTTTCATAGACATAATATGATAGTTAACGAAAAGTATATTGTCTATGACCTGCACACTCAAACAGTACTATAATAATTTTACAGTACCTTTTTCTAACATTTTTTTAAACATTTAAAAAAATTTTTTTTGTTACTTGGGGTAGTACTTTTTAAAGATATTTTCATTTAATATGTATTTAATAATGAAATATATTAATTAAATTAACATATACATTAAGGTAATTAATAATGAATTAAAATATTAATGAGGTCATCAAGAATATATAAAGTATCAAATATCATGCCTAACTTTTTTTTTAAGTTATCAATAAATCATTTTTTACATATCTATTTTTAGCAACTCAGTAAGGTATTTTGTAGAAACCTTCCCAGACAGCATTTTGAAATTATAATAATACAATTTTTAGTCAAACATTTGCTGTCTGGGTTACAGTTGTTAATATTTAATGTGTGATAATAATTAAATTGGTATGGTGACATAGTGAATTTTCTTCATAGTCCATGTACATACAGTGCATTGTGTAATTGAGTGCTCCATAAATTAATTTCAAATTAATCTTTTATTAATTCTGATGATATACCTTCCTCTTTTCAAAATACTATTGTAGAAAATGGCTCAATACCTATTGTTATATTGATATTGGAAAGTGGGTAGACAAATTTTCTGCAATAACGAATACTAGGTGGATTGTACGAATAACAATTCCTAAAGGAACATATCAATGCAAGTAAGTAGCTACCTAGTCGTAGGTAGAAGTAAATAAATTATTATATTTATCAGAAATAAAATATAAATGTTTTGTGATACTACTTTACAGAAAAAATTATGTTTGCCACCATAGTACTCACCATAAAGTTGATAGACGTTAAACAAAAGAGGCCAATCAAAGAATACTAATTGTCAAGCATCTATCAAAATTTTAGTAAAATAGACACTGTATCTACTAGAAAAAGTGACACTTTTGTGAAGGTGGGTAAAATATTAGTAATTACATTTAAGTTGTAGGTATGAAAATATTGTCTAATGCTGAATTTAAAAATAATAATATAATCAATTAAAAAACATGAAATTAGGTACTATTTAATCATCCTAGTAGTAGGCAAATCACACATTCTTTAAATTATATAACCACCAGTAACTACATTTAATATTTCATGTTTATAGAATAAATACTTAAGTATGATGACTATTGCAAATACTCATTAAGGTTAAGTCCTCTGGTATAGACGAAGGGAAAAAAAACTGCAAAATGTTCAAGTTACCTCCTCAAATCGGTTCCAATACTCAAAAAAACCATAGTCAAAAAATTTCAGACAAACGCAAATCTCTAAAGTTTTAATAATAAAAAAATGTTCCAAATCGTTAATTTTTTTATATAATTAATCATTACTCTTAAAATAATGATTTTACGAAAACATTGTAAGGACAGTAATTACATATTATTATTATTACAACAGTTATATGCTGAAATATTTTATTTAAATATTTAATTTTTAAAAATATTCGAGCTTAAATTTTTAAAATAAAAATTTTGCAACTATTTTTTTAGCGTGGCAATAAATAAAATGTTTCTATATCATATAATGCGATTTAAATGAACATAAACTTATGTAAGTAGTGTATAATATAGTTTGTATTGTTTCTCAGTAATACTACAGGTTTTAATCTATGATACAAAGTATAGAATCGTTAGGTGGGTTATGGGATATAGTATACCTAAACTCGTATTTTTCAATTATTACGTGAAGATTATTTCGATGACACATTGTAACATTCACTGGACGCGAACAAGCCAACGCAGTATACCAAACGATTTTAGATTGGTGTTTAGATGAAAATGTACAAGCATTGTGTTCCAATACTACAGCATCAAACACAGGTCGCTTGTACGGTGGTGCTTGTGTTTTGCTTGAGCAACTATTAGAACGTGAAATCATATATTTACCATGCCACCACCATATATATGAAATTATATTAATGAAGTGTATTTGATTTAAAATTTGGGGCAGCATCGGGCCCAGACGTACCAATTTTTAAAAGGTTCCAACAAGCCTGGGGAACAATTAACCGTAACGATTTTAATCTTGACATACAAAATAGTATTGTTATGGATTCCGTAAATCACGTATGTGATCACATTATTATTTATAACTAGTGATAGTGTTTACTATAAAACCATTTGTATTACAAATTATTACCCAATAGTTTTAATTTTGCAATTTATTACACTACATCAGAATTTTAATCCAAATCAAATAGACTCTTATATTTTCATAAATATATTACAGATTTTACTTCACAGGTGTTTTCTTTTTTCTTTTTAACTACAAAATTATTATTAAATTTTAAATGTGATAAATTTTGTCAAAATTTGAACTTTAAATGCTTATAAAAAAAATTGTGCCTGTGTATTTTTAATATTTTTTAAAATTGATTATACTTTTAGTTGATAATGAATCTGACGTTTTATATTACGTCACAGTAGACGAATTGTTTGAAGTAATTCACACCGCACATTTAACAGTAGGGCATGGTGGTAGAAATAGGATGATGGCTGTGTTAAAAACAAAATATTGTATTGTAACAACGGAGGCAGTTATGGCATATTAAATAAACAATCAAATCCGAAAAGAGGGCTTGTGACAAAACCAATTCTACATTCCGAATTTAATTCAAGAGCGCAAATTGATTTGATTGACATGCAATCTCAAAATTATAATAATTATCGCTATATAATGAATTATCAAGATCATTTAACAAAATTTGTTATTTTAAAACCTCTGAAGACAAAAAGGGTCGAAGAAATCGCTTTAAATCTGATAGATATTTATACAATATTTGGTGCACCCGCTATACTCCACTCGGATAATAGTCGAGAGTTTGTTAATTCTATCATAACAAATTTAAATGAAATGTGGGGAGACATCAAAATTGTGCATGGCAAGCCCCAAGGATCAATTGAACGCGCGAATAGGGACGTTGAAGAAATTTTGGCTTCTTGGATGACTGATAATAAATCAAAAGATTGGCCAATGGCATTAAAATGTGTGCAATTTCAAAAAAATCGGGCTTTGAACTCAGGTAAGCTATTAACTAAAAAAAATTTTTTTTTAAATAATTTTAATTTTAATTAATTAATTTTTTTAAATTTAAACATGTTTATAATAGGTATTGGAAGATCCCCATACGAGGCGATGTTTGGTTGTACAGCGAGAACAGGGTTAGCTAATTATTAAATATTTGTTATATGTAATTTGGTAAAAATGCTTGCATAATTAATGGTATATTTAATATTGTATATTAAACCGAAAATTTAAAAAATAGGTTATGTATAAAATAATAGTTTATAAATTACACAACAAAAAAAATAAAATAGCAATCATCATCTATTTACAGGTAAAATTATTGAAAAAATTAAAGACCAACAACAAAAATGGTTATCCGTCTCGAAAAACAAGCGTCAAAAATGTTGAGATTGACTAACGAAAAATTTTCAAAGCTTGATGTCGGTACAACTGTTCGTGTCCCAATAGGTTGTGGTACTAAAAAATGTGCTTGCAATGCAACGGAAATGTTGTGCAGTTCAAAATGTAATGGTAACCAAAATTGTACAAATAAATAATTTGTAAAATACACGTATTTTATTATTTTTAATTAACCTATTATCCCATTCAAATAAATACCTAAAATAAAAAATGAAACATCCACCGACAATAAATCATTATTATAAATAGTACCTATAGTCAAACAATCAGTGTATTATTATAGATTTATCATCATTTACCACTAGGTAGTTTTGGTAAATGACATCAATGATCGGTGAAAGATGTACATTTGAATTAAAATCTGGTTTTTTACATCATTTACCTACATAATCGAATCATTTTGTTAAAAGACTTCATTCACCGGAGAATGAAGACATTCACCAATGTTCATCTTTCACCGTAACATAAACATTCAGTGAAATTTTCAAGTATCTACAGTCATTTATTTTTTAATTACAATAAAATAAGATAATAGATACATGAGTAATTGAGTGAATATCAAATGTTATAAAAATACAATAAAAATATGAATTTCAAATGCTCATAAAAATTTAATTTGAGTTTCTTAAAGACAATTTTTTCTTTTAGATAATGGTAGACCGAGTGGTAGACATACTTATGAGAAATCTTGTATTACATTTTCAAATTTTAGATTTAAAGGAAAATTTTTTATGAATTTCTAACTCAAAATAATTTGCAAATTTTCGTCATACGTATTTTGTCAATATTTAAACTTTAAATGCTTATAAAAAAAAATTGTGACTATGGATTTTTAATTTTTTTCATCTGCCTTTGAAACAATATACTAGGAACTTGCTATTAAATTTTCAAGCTTTTTATACCAAAATTTTTAAGAATGTCTGTAAAGAGCTCAAAACAAGTCAAAATATTTGGAAAATTGTATGGTGTATAGAAAATCCTAATATAAACATTCAGTCAAAATCTTATGTACCTACGGTCATTTGTTTAAGAGTTGCACCAAAAACCAAAATCAGTTTTTTCAAAAACAGATTTTGCGTACAAATTCTACTTTTGACCTCCAAAGTACCAACTAGATTCACTTTCCTTTCAGAAAAGATACTTTTGAAGAAAATCAAAGCACTTTTACCTCGACTTTAACTGTCCTAAAAGGTGATGACAGACACAAAAAAAAAATAAAAATAAAAAAACACACATTATTATAAAATCAATACATTCATCATTCCACTCAGAATCTAAAAGATATATTAATATGTTATGTAGGTAGGTGAGTAGGTAGCTAATTATATTTACAAATAAATAATTTAATTATGTTCTTAAAAATGAAAATTTGTTTATATGCATACATAGTAGTAGGTAACTAAAATATATAATTGATTTAATAACTAAATGGTAATAAATAATAACTAATTATTGTATAATAAACTAAATTTGCTTAAAGATAAAACAGTTTGTGTACTTAATTAAAAATCTCATGAATACTTGTAAGTAATTAACGATTTGATTAAAAAAAATAAATTTAAACTTAGAAAACCAATAACATTATGATTTATACTTTTCGATTGAAAATATCAGGTATAATAATAATTATAATTCATATTTCATAATTTACCTTATTATTATTATATATTTTCAATAGCCTAAAAAGGAACCAACTCTCTCCTTAAATCGATTTCCACGGGGTGACACCATTGGGTGACTTCCCCCTCCCACCAATCAACCCACATCCCATTCACGTAATATAGCATAAATAGATTGTAATTCATTTTATAGAAATAAAAAAAACATTTTGAATTAACTAATATTATTTTGTAGCACCAAACAATTAACCGATGAGACAGCCATAATTGCGTATTGGTTTTAATGACGAAATAGTCGACGATACAGAGTACTTGCGTAGTTGCGTCCGGTGGTCGACAGTGGTATGGACGCGTCGGAAATAGATCAAAAATTGGACGACGCAGGTAAAATTAAGTTTGGTACTCACAATAACTTGGCATCGCTAAACAATATCAAGTGAGCGTCCTTTGTCGCGGCACAGGCGATAATAATTTAATACGTCACGGCAGGACCGTTTGCACGACGTCGGACGGACGGGCCGAAAAAACGATGGCGCGTGAATGCACACGGCGAGAATCGGACTGGCGACGGCAAAAAACAATAAATAAGTCGTGGTAAACATCCAACGATCGGCGGGTTCGCACTGCATAGTACGGACGGGTAAAAAACAACACGTGGACACGTGGGTGACCACGGCGAAAAATCGGACGGGCGACAGACACGATGAAATTAGCCGTGGTGTCAGCTCCGGCGGCCGGAACTCGAATCGTGAGCGCGAGGGCTCGGTTCACGGAACAAATGAATATGGCGGTAAGTTGATCTCTGGCTTTTAAAAGCGACCATAGATATTATAATATAATACAATATAATATGTTCGCGATAATAAGAGCTTACACGACAAAGTACTTACATGGTTAAACAGCGGGGGTAGTACCGATATAGCACTGGCCGCTGGTGGCTCGACTGCAGGCTGCAGCGAGACCGTCCCCACTCCGGAGGTACAAAAGTCAACCTCGCCGCGCGCTCCAGAATAGCAAACGTTGCGACACGGGACGTGACGGTAACGTCGCGCGAAATTCAAATAATCGATTTGGTATGCAACACCTAATAAAACAATTGTTTCTCTATAGCATGGGTGGGCAACTGGCGGCCCGCATACCATTTTTCACTGGCTCGGACTACATTTAAAATTAGTTTATAAAAATATAAAATGTTAGGATTTTTCTGTATTTTATTTTATTGATGTAAAACATCTAATGGCGTGGTACGGGAGTGAGCCTCAGCTCGGCGATCTCCTCTCTCCGCGAGCATACGCTCACCACTATACTTGCTCTGCCAGTGGCGGATAGGCCCACAGGGAATTCGGGATTTTCCCGGTAGGCCCTATCTTGTGTTGATGTATGGGGGCCCTAGGACCATTTATCTAGTACTGAACCTTGTGTAATGAAGATTGAAAATAGTTTTAATAAAGAAGCAAATTGACTAATTTAATATTATTAACCACTCTTCAAGAAAAATACCATAATCATTTAGCTATAAACAATATTTGGTACTTGTCTAGTTGACCCCCGCACAGAAGGCAATTCCCCCGCCACTTACATCTCCCGTATTTTTGATGTTATAATCAATAATTTATTTAAAAATAATACATTATACATTTATGATTATACAGAATAATTCAAGCGATCAAAATAAAAATATATAAATAAAACGTAAATAAAAAATAATAAAATAAATCGTAATACGTTTACGCATAAAAAATAAAAAAATAATAATAAAAAATTATGTAGGTAGATTTTTAGGTGCACGGATTTTACCAAAAATTATTCTTAAAAAATCTAATTAGAGAATTTCACACGAATACCTAACGTATATGATCTCGTAACTTTTTTATCTGCACTCTGCAGTATATCAGTATATTATACATTTTATAACATCGATCTATAATATCGATAGATAAGATATTTTGATCGCCTGAATAGTTCTATATAATCTTAAATGTATAATGTATTATTTTTAAATAAATTATTGATTATAACATCAAGAATACGAGAGATTTAAGTGGCGGGCGTCAATTAAACCTGTGTGGCGGGGGAATTGCCTTCTGGGCGAGGGACAACTAGACCAGTACCCAATATTTATTTTTGTTCCCTGTATCGGCCGTATCATTGGGAGTACCTATTGAGATTTATTTTTAGATTAGAGTTATAGAAAACCGTATTTAATATCGGTAGATTATCGCTGTACTATATAATGTACCAATGCGGCAGTCTTGGGTAGTATTCCGAATACAGTATTCGGAATACTATTTAGGTATTCAGAATACTTTTGAAAATACTTTTCCTAAAAGTATTTTATGCAGTATTCAGAATACCTTCGAAATTATTCCAAATACTATATTCGGAATACTTTAATAGTATAACAATATATTTTTCTTAGGATTTTGATTATACAATTTAAAACGAAAAATAGAAAACGTATAATTTGTGTTGGAGAATTGTAGGTAATTGATAACATCTCTCAATATTTAATATCATACATTCATACAATAATAAAATTATGACCGGTATTGGTTCATATCATGTTTACTGATTAGTGGTTACCGATCAGCTATACCGATTGCAATAACAAGAATGCTATAAATAAATTTGTATATTAAAGACTAATGGGTATTTCCGTATTGGCTTATGGTGCTTATCTTATACATTTTATCTACTGTAACTGAACGTCTGTGTCTCTGACGTCTCTGTAGTCTGCACGTCGTTGTACCCATGACAAATTTGTCATGGTTGTACCCATACTAACTATGGTCTTTGTTCTATAACAAGCCAATAAGCCATTTAGAAATGCAGAATGAAGTGCGACAGTCGGACAGTGACACATCACACATTATACTAAGTACTGACATAATAATATATTATTATTATATACTATTTTACGTATTTTTGTTTTCAACGTGTTAAATCATTAATTTGCGAGTTCACAATTATGGCAGATAAAACTTTAAATAGTGTAAATAGTGACTACCGTCTTCCTTGGATTAATTATGAAAATATATTTAAAATTGTAAAATTAAAAGAAGATTTTGAATCATACCAAAAATATTTGGTTCGTTGTAAATATTGTGTATCAACTAAATTATTAACTGCAGACACAAGGACATGTTCAAATCTGTTAAAACATTTAGAAGTAAGTACTTATTCTAACGATTAATACTTTGTATCTTTGTCCTACTATTATTATTATAATAAAAGTTTAAACAGATTAGTTTTCGGAACATTGTATAATATATTAGGTATATAATACTTATTACCTAATACCTATAAACTATAGAGAGGTTACCCAATTTATTTTAGATGCAACATAAAAATGTTTGGACTTCGAAAAATGACGAGACTCAAACAAAATTGAAGAGAACAAGTGATTATGTTACAGAGGAAACAAATGAGAGCTTAAATTTGGTGAAAGAAAAGAAATCAAAAGTTACTACTATATTAGATTTTTCTAGAAAAAATACTGTGATATCTCAAAGTAAGTCAAATTTCAGTTATAAGTCCTGGACACCTTAATTCTTAGTCCTTATTTTTGAAACTTGTACACCGAGTAGCCACCGATTATCCCTACCTAACGATGTGCTTTTCATGACGATAGTACAAGAATTGGATTTTTGGTGATTTTTCAAAGAAACATGTTACAAGTAGAAATGTCTTCAATACGGGGGTATTCTTAATATTTCATGGTATCGTTATAAACCGAATCGTTTCTACCGGAGATAGTCTTCATAATCTAAAACCGGTCGCGGGACAAAGTACAGTTATTTAGACCACCAATTATTTATCATAGTAATATATAATATTATTTGAAAACCGATTGATATCTAAAGACGACTGGGATTATAGAAAGTCAATTGAATAATAAAATTTGGTAGTACCGTTTTGAACACGATCTTGATATTACTTATATTTCTTATCGCATCATCGCGGGACAAAGTACAGTTATTATTTTTTAATTTATTTTAATTTATTTAAAAAAATATAATGTTTCAAAAATCGACATTACGCAAGGTACATTTAGCGAAACTAAATATCGTTGAATGGAATGTGTATAGAAATATTTTTAATTATTTAAAATTTTCAGATTTTATTGGTAATTACTTTATTTTTATTTTAATGAAGAATTACAATTAGAGCAACCCAAAGAGAAAACAAAAGCGCACATTGTACGTCATCAAATTAAGAAGAAAAAAAAATGTTTTTGAAAATGTAAGCATAAATGGAGTTTAATTTTTTTTTCCAAATTAAATTTTTTTTTTCTATCTTACAAGAAAATCAGTAAAAATATATCAGATGCGATAGTATTTGGTCACAGATTGCTAGCTCGCAATCGTGATCCATTATTCTTGACAAGTGACCAACTCAATTATATTTTAAAGAGTTTTGGTCATTATCAAACGGATGTATGCAAGTACTTGGGCAATGCTTGCATAATCCAAGCTAACATTTCCAATGGCAATGTAGACAATTTAAAATTGCCCGATGATGTTGAAGCCATTTTTAATTTTGTGACTGACCATGACCACATAACAGATTTGAATGTCTTGGCAAGGAAATTTATTGATGACCATCCTAAATTTAAAAAAAAAAAAAAACAATTCATTAAAAAAAAAGGCCTACCAGTCTACTAAGGACAAAATAAACAGCGTACAAATGATAAATTTATTGAAATTATATGATTTAACAAATAAGTAAGCTATACTATATTTAATACCTTAAACAATTAACTTAACACTAATAATCTATTAATTTATTACTAACTATAGTGATGAAAAAGAGATTGAATTTGTAGATGAGATAAAAATTGTATATGGTTCATCAACATTCATTAATACAATATTAAATCAGTGTAACAATAAAATAATTCCTTACCAATTTTGGTCTTATATTAAAAATAATAATATTACAAATACCACAGAGTATATACAAATGATAACATCTATTTTTGATATTAATAACAAACCAAACTCAAACATGTTTGTGTACAGAGATTCGTGAGTATTTAACAGTAGGTATTTAATAATAATATGACAATAATTCAAATATTTACAGATGTGATATAGACAATTGTATAAACAATTTAAAAAAAATATTTATTTTATATATTGAGTGTTGCAAATTACAAGTTATAGCAAAATTTTTAAATATATTTAATCTATATAAGACAAATGTCAACGTTGACAATGGCGATATATATTACAAAATTATAAAATATAAATTTTATGAATTTAAGAAACATTTTAAATATTATCACCAGAACTTAAATTTAGATACAAAATTTAAAGTTAATTTGTAAGTACAATAACATTTAATAAACAATATTTTTACAGTATATTTACAAAAAATTTTTACAGTACATTTACAAACAATAAAAAATTGGTGATAGACAACAAAATATTTGATATATATACACCTAAATTCACATCAGAATTATTGAATTTCACAGATGTCATGGTAACAAACTTTGTGTATGTTTATGTAACAAACACAGCACTTCGTAATGCTACAATAATAACTCATCATTTATAACAATATTATATCATAAAACGTTGGCTACAAGGTGTAAAAGTTTCAAAGTTAACAACTTAGAATTACGCCATCCAGGACTTTTAACTGGAAAAATGATTTTTTTTAATTGCAACCCGGCGGTAAATCTCATACTTACCGTATAATTAACGATAAAGAACAGGTAACAACTAAAATGAATAATTTAATTTAATAATACAAATTTCAATACCTACCTATTTCAAAAATGTTATTTATTTTGTTTCTTTTTATATATTTAAATAATTAAATGTACCTAAGTGAAAGTCTATACTTTTAAAATTAATATAGGATGATATTTGGACCACATTGGCAAGAGCATGCTATTTGACTGCAACACCCTTAAGTTTTACAGAAAACTCTTACTGGATAGATGTGTTTAAAAAAATAAGACTAAGTTTTCAGCTTTCAAATCGCTATCAGTTGTCTAATAATTTATTGGATAAAGAGCATAAGCATATTGAGACAATTGTTAATGATAAAATATCTTCATCTAAGTTTTTATCTATTCAACTATATGGTTGGTCAAATATAAGGTAAACTATTAATTATTGTATATATATATTAATATTGCTTATGGGTGATTGAATTATGATGGTATATTGCATTATATAATATATTTGTAGGTGTGAGCCAATAGTGAATGTTGTACTAACAACACCTAAACCTGTGGTTTATAAAATTATTGATACTGGAACAAATAAACATTTTACAACGTACATGGCTAAAATTATACAAGAAATAATTGATGAAGTTGGTCATGAAAAAATTATTTCAGTTATATCAGATAATGTTAAAAACATGGTGAAATCTTGGGAAATTGTAAATGAAAACTATCCCGAATTAGAAATTTCATTTCACCGTTGTGGAGCCCATGTTTTGAACTTATTGTGTAAAGATACTGTAAAACTTCCTACCTTTAAAGGGTTTGCTTAGTGAATTTTAAAAAGCCAAAACAGAAAGTAATCATTCACATGGTACTTATGTATGTTTAAAATTACCTGTTGCAACTTGTTGGGGTTCAGAGAAACAGAAAGCTTAAAAAGTTTATTGAAAAATAAGCAGCATCTGAAAAAAGTTGCTATATCAAGCAGAGCAACAAATGTATTAGGGAAACCATCTATTGAAAAAATTCTGAATGATTCATTTTGGGACCAAATTGAAATGGCTTTGAATTTATTCTAATTTATCTCATGTTTGTATTGCATTCCACTCAATTAAAATGCATATAAATGAAACACTATTGCATAGTTGTCTAACAAAAGAAGAAGATGATTTAATTATTCAAAAATTAGAAAAAAGAAAAACTATGGCTTTGAAAAAAATACATTTTGTTGCCCATTTTTTAGATGGAAAAAATAAAGGTAAATATTTAGACAGTTCAGAAAGTATTGATGCCATAGAATTCATAGCATCTTTAAATGCACGCATGAAATTAAATATCCCAGATATTTTATCAGAACTGGCTATGTACCGTACTTGTGAAGGCTTTTGGTCTAAAAAGTTTATTTGGGGTTGCCTCCAAAAAGAGAGTGATGGAGCTCAAATAGAATTGTTAACATGGTGGAAAGGTATTTGTTCTTCTTCGAGATTGTCTCAGATTGCAATAGCTATATTGAGTTGTCTGCCTACATCTGCGTCTACTGAGCATAGTTTTTCTACATATGAACTTATTCATACTGCAAAACATAATCGTTTAACAAATGAATAAGCAGCAAAGCTTGTTTATAATAAACATAATTTGAAACTCAATGAAATCTCAAATCAGGCAAAAATTGGGGTTTCTGAAGACTATATTGTTGAATTTCAGATGTCAGAAGCAGATGAAGAAGAACCCGAAGAGGTAAATAGTAAATTTATGTCTATCTGATTCTGAAGACAATTATTAAAAATCTATTATTTTATATTTACAAACAAAAAAAGGTTTTATTTTATTTTCTATTATTTTTTTTTTTTATATTTAACAGGAAACTAAAAGACTAAAGTGTTAAAATTGTTACTATTTACTATTGTTACTTTTTTTACATTAAATATTTATTTTAGTTATTATTTAGAAAAAAAAACCAAGAGTTATTTATGTTTATTAAAATTGTTAATTATTACTTTACTTGTTGACTTTGTTATTACTTTTATATTACTATTTTATTTGTATTAATAAGATTCAATTTTCAAATAGGAACTGGACAATGGTTGAGTAATCATGTTTAAATTGTATTATTGTATATTATATATTTAAATACAGGATTTTATACCGTATAAAATGTGTATAATACGGTATAATACAAAAAATTATTATATCCTACTTAATTACAACAGTATTATACAACATTTAATACACCTATAATACAAGGTATAATACGATATAATACAAAAATAAAATAAAATACTGTATTTTAACAACACTAGGTATATATGGTACCTAAGTTGTATGTTATCTTTTTCTAACAACGTTATCCCCTGGACGTCACTCTATTTGTTATCAGTCCATTTCTTTATAGGTCTATTATGTGACACACTGATTCCTCAGAACCGTTTTTCATATACTAGGTATATACAAAATGGTATATCATTAGATTAAAATTTAACACATCCATTACAGTGACTCATTCGACACCTACAGCAGTACGCCAGTACATCAGAGTTATACCCCAGTGCCCAACTTGTTCTTGTTATTTTTTCCGATTATTCGAGAAGTACCTACTTCAAATTACAAATTATATCCACTTTGCTACCAGAAAGTTCCCCAAAAGTTAGTTCATTAGTTGAAGATCAGATAAATTGTTATACTAGAGAGGTGTCGTCGGACACAAAAAAAAATCACACATGGTGTAAATTTAGCTTAAGATCTAAAAATGTATATTGCACTTTTGTATTGAAGCTTGAAATGAGAACTAAATAATCATTCTTTTGAAATTACCTATGTAATAATAACTTCTTTGTATATAAGTATATAATTAGTGTATGAACCAAAACCCTCCCCCCCCCACCTCCACAAAAACAGAACAGGTACTTTGTTTGTACGCCATTTAAAATATGAAATAAATAATATTCGATCAATGGTAGATTTTTAGCGAGGCAACGATGTCTAAATCGCTGAAACACAAACTATACCTATTGGCCAAAAAGTTTGTTACCATTTGTGTGGGCATGCGGCCACATGCAGGTCACCAATTACCAACGATAATAAAATCATGTTATAATGGTGAATCATTTTTTAGTTCCGACTTCCAACGTCCTTGCACAGCATAATATAATAGTATAATGTCTCAATGAATTCATGTCAAGGAAAAGAAAAAATATCGAGATGGGTCATGGATGCACAGGTCAAGACGCGATACTTAGGTGTAAAATAGCGGTTTGAAAAAAAAGAAGCAACAGCAGGTTTTCGCTCCGTTAATTTATAAATATTTTCTATACAGTAAAATCGATAAAACATATTACCTATAAAATAATCCTGTCAATAATATAGGTAATATTGTTTACTTTAATATAGGCTAGTAGGCTACGAGTCATTTAATCGGAATGCATAATATAATATAATTTATTAGAATATAAGTCACAGAGAATTAAATTATATTGATATACAATTGATGGATTTTTAAATACTATAAGGGTGAAGCATTTATTATTATTATGGTTACATTAACTTAGGTCAGGATGACCGTCCAAAAAAATGTGTGTTATAATATAATATGATATATGTAGGCGACGATTAATAGCGGATTATGTAGTTGTTGAAATGATGCTCGTTATTATGAAGGTGGACTAACTTAATTGCTTTTCTCTTTGTGCTCGTTGTCATCGTCGGTGGCCGTTGAATCGTCTGTGTTCTGTTCGGACTCGTAGGACCCTTCGATTTCGCCGGATTCGAAGGGGTCCGGTAACACTGGGGGTTTCTCGTCGCCATTATTGGGCTGTTCAGAGTCCGGCACCTCGTTGGACTGCGGAGAGTCCTGGGCCTCGTTCGACTGTTCAGAACTCTGGACCCCGTTCGACTGTTCAGAACTCTGGACCTCTTTCGACTGTTCAGAACTCTGGACCTCTTTCGACTGTTCAGAACTCTGGACCTCGTTCGACTGTTCAGAACTCTGGACCTCGTTCGACTGTTCAGAACTCTGGACCTCGTTCGACTGTTCAGAACTCTGGACCTCGTTCGACTGTTCAGAACTCTGGACCTCGTTCGACTGTTCAGAACTCTGGACCTCGTTCGACTGTTCAGAACTCTGGACCTCGTTCGACTGTTCAGAATTCTGGACCTCGTTCGACTGTTCAGAATTCTGGACCTCGTTCGACTGTTCAGAACTCTGGACTTCGTTCGACTGTTCAGAACTCTGGACCTCGTTCGACTGTTCAGAACTCTGGACCTCGTTCGAAGAATCCGGCCTTATTTCCTGAGCTTCTTCTGAGTCTACAAAAGAACTGTTATCGTCACTCTCCAACTCTTTCCTTGGCTGATGTTCTTCTTCGAGGTCGAAGGTCCTGCGTAGTCGGTGCAATTCCTGTGACACCATGGGCTCATGCACCGCTTGTTTCTGTACCACTTCGTTCGTGATTAACATGGAATCATAAGTTTTGAGACCCACGACATTCTGCCTGTAAATCATAAACGTCGTAAATATAAAAGGTAGGTAGGCATTAATTATAGTTAAAAAGTTCAAGTTGAGTTATATCGCTTTTTTAACTTAACTTAATTTTCTAATTAACTTGAGAAGTTATAATTATAGTTTAATTTGACGGTTGAAATAGTTTGGCTCTTTTCAGTTAATTTAAGAATAACCCTTATTGCAGTTAAGACTAAAAATGATTTTAAAATTTTTGTTTTAATGGATTTAACTAAACAATTATTTAATTGTTCTAATAGATTTGTAAAATATGAAAATTATCATATATGTGATTTTTATTGTTATCGAAGTCTTGCCATAATTATTGAATCGGTTACACATTTATAATCATAAATCTAGCTGACTCACTAAACCCTGAACTTATTTTGTGATTTTATTAAACAGCCCGTTAGTGGTTATCATAGTTTTTAAAATTAATAACTGCTCAAAATCATATAATCGTACACACATTTAAATGCCATAGAAGCTGTGTCACAACAATCGTCATTAGTTCAATAATTGATTTATAGATAAGCCTCGGCATTATCTGAACTATTGGCTGACAATTTTCTAACTACTTATAATTCTTTTTTATATAAACAACACAATAATACAGTAATATTAACAATATATTAGGTAATGTTTTTTAACAAACTATATGATTATTATACAAAAGGTCTATGATATAATATATTATAATTTATTAAGAAACAACCAAATAAGACTGTGTTATCTAACTATACATTCGTTTCCACTAGAACAAAAACCTTCGTTTCCGCCAATGTGAAAAAACGTTTGATTTTCGTTTCCCTTAAATCTATTTCAAAAATTCCGTAATGTTTTTATAATTAATAATTATACTTTGTTATTACTGTTGACATGTTCATTATAATCAGTTTTTAGTTTATTTAATTTAGAACTATTCAATTATATAATGTAACAGTTGAAACAAAATTTTTTAAAAATATATTAATATTAGGATTTAGGATGCGATTTGTAGAATTGTTCGTTGAAATGATTCAAAATTATTTGTTGTTCTGCATAAACCATCACTAAAATTGGACAACATACAGTGTGAAAATGACTATACTTGGAAATATAATTTTCATAATGGGTATCAGAATAACAACATAAAACCAAATTACCAAAGTTATGACTAATGGTTATAATAATTTTGGTAAGCAAAATGCTTTGGCTGAAATAAAAACCAAACTTTTTTCATTTCGGCAGAAACGATGACCGCCTCGAGCGATCTGCTCGCCAACACGCCCAAGTTCGTTCAGTCGAACTTTATGAACAGCCTTAATGTATCATGTTATGAACTACAAGATGACCGAAAAATAATTTAAATAAAAATATAATGGCATGCAATTGACTAATGAATGATTTTAACTTGAAAAAAATAACAGAGTGTTGCTTGTTCAAAACTCATTAATTATATTCTTCCGTGGCCGGCCGTCCTGCGTATATATATGACGCGTATTGGATATATATATAATTAAATGGGATATTTGTGTATCGCTATTGTTGTGAATGACCTTTTTTATAGACCATTTGCACATACCTATTGTTATAAAAATAATTAAAATTAAACGGTACTATGTACCTAAGCTAGGTTATCTTAAGCCCCTCCACCCTAAAAAAAAACTCACGATGTACGCCTATTATGAATATAATGTAGCTAGGGCACTAGTAACTAATAATACATTAATTATAGGTAGTGTTTGAAGTATGAAATATTTTATTTCGAAAAATTTCACTAGATGGTGAAATATTTCACAAAAACGTGAAACATTGAAATCTTTTTAACACAAATAAAATACTATTTATAGATTTTTTTAACACAATGTTCAGTATTCTAAATTCTTATGTAAGAATTCAGTAGGTATACAATACAAATGTATACTATTGTATACCTACTTGTATCATTTAAACATTGAAATATTTAAAAAATTTGAATACCATTTTATATGTATAATACAAAAGGTTCGGTATACATTTAGGTACCATACAATTATGAAGGTGATTTATGATAATAATAAGTAAATATAAAACTTATTTAAAAATAAAACAAAATTTATTAATATACTGAAATATTTCATTTTTTTTAAATTTGATGACATTTTAAAATACTATTTATAGGTACATAAATAAATGCGAAAAAATATTCAAGACAGTTGATTCTACCTAATTCAAAGATTTTTAGCATAAATTATACAATATTTTTATTCGTGTAAGTATTTATATATACCCAATATGTGTATGAACGATATGGGGGTTAGCCATGACGAAATTAATTTGAAAAATTGTCGCTTATACGTAAAAATTGATTACTTTTTAAAATTATTGTTAGTGCGGGTGGACGGGTAGGGGGTTATGGTTTTAGTAAAATAGTTGGGTGCCATTGAGGGTATCAGCTAATAATAGTTCATTAAATTCCGCTTATAAACACGGTCCCCTGCAAGTTATTTCTCACCAGGTTCGCGGGAAACGAAAAAAAACTTCACTCACACTACGAGGTTTTTGTGTTGTCTGCAACCACGTTTCTCTATGATTGGATTCTCTGACGTAGCCGAATCGCCCGAAACCAATTTCAGTACTGGAGAGGCTCTTGCCACTGACGAGAGGCATACGACCACAACGCACGATGCAAAGACCTATAAAGACGATAAAATAAAATGTACGGCATAGATATTAAAATATCCAAACGTTAAGATACAGCCATTGATTATAAACATGCGCAGACTTTGATCGCATGGTATGCGGTTGACAAAATGTGCTCTACAAAAGTATAAATGCCCCTAAATTAATGCGCGAACGATATTGCCTTTAAAACATTGAAGATGACCGTTTTTATTATCACTGTTTCTATTATTACCTAAAAAACAATTTTTTTAAATTTGACGTATTTATTGAAAAGCATAATATGGGTTATAATTTCATAATAATTTTTGTCACATAGCCTATTAAGCCACGTGGACGTACCTACAAAATATGTCGTTATTTTTTCTTTCTAAAAAGTGTTGTTTTGCGGCACTTGTTCATAATAGTATGCCCTTTAAAAAAAATGGTCTATCCCCCAGCCCACAGAGTACGCAAGTCCGTGCGCACGCCTATGACTTATATATAACCTATATCAGAATAGGAATACAACTCACTTTAAACAAAATCATTTTCATTTTGAAATCCCTTAAATCCAGCGATGACAGTAAGATCTCCGCGGCAATTTTAGTAGTCGACTACAATACTATACTACAATGGTATAATAATGCTGTTCGAACGAATCACATTCGACTTCTGATGGGTATGGGTATCGGATCGTATGTCGTTCACATATCATGAACGTGCGCGCATCGATCATGTTAAATTAATTATAATAATTATAGTGATATTATAGTGCAATTTAAAATTATTTTTACTTAACCAAATTATATATTTGTATTATACACCCGGTAATTAGGTGATTATTATAATTGCAACAGATATTGTATTGATTCTTAGAAAACTCGGGACATCATGTACGTTACAAATAATACATTATACGAATTATTATTATTGTAGTCTTAGTGACATTTTCAATATTGTTTTAATTGTTTTTCATTAAATAATCGCCGTCGATTCATTGAGGAATATTAACCTTTTCCAACGTACCCGTGATTATAGTATTATACTTAGCTACATATTATTATGCCTTGTCAATAAGACCGGTGATAATATTATATTATAATTACATATTATTATTATTTAAACTCTTCGTTTCAAAAGTGTGGACAGATCGGTTATATTTTATTTTTTAATAATTTCGTACTATAACTATACAATGGACACATATTTAACTCTCCATATATTATTTTATTAGATCATATTACAGTATCCAGTTTTGAATCCCGCGCTTCGGTCTTCACATCGGCACAGATCTCCCTCACTTCTCTACGTTCCATCTCATAATAATTCTAGTGCCGCAAAAAACTTACCAGTAGGTCTAGAGCTATGTTCCGATGCCAGTTCCGTAGCCGCAGTGTGGGATGGAGGAATGGGTCCCTTGGGGCATTTTCAGGAAATTTTTATAATTTTTAGTGCATATATATACATTGTACGAGCTTTTAGTGTAAATTAGGAGATTAAAAATATTATATCGAGAAATATTGTTTTCATAATAAATAATTGCTTTAATAAATATTAAGTATTTTTAATCGATAAAAAATGTCAATCGTTCATATTAAATATAATATGAAAGCGATAACGCCTTTGTCAATCTCCAGTGATTAACGGATTTAAAAAAAAAACGATGAATATTAGTAAAACTAGAATTTTAGCATTGCTAAAATTGTTATTCTTTGTTTAAATATCTAATTTTTTCCACATTTAAACTTAAAATATCTATAATAAAAACTAGATTTATATATTTTTTAGATTTTTTGGTTACATAGTATGAACCACTTATATGAGAAACGTGATTTTAAATTTTCGATCCTTAACTATAAAAAATGAACAGCTCATAAATTTTGACTACAACATCTAGCTTAAAAAGTAACTCAATTACAATAGAAGTTACTTTTTTCTTCAAAAATATCACTGGAGCTCAATAACCACGTTGTCAATACAACAATACATAAACTAAATAGTTAATGACAATCAACAATATGAAATTTTTAACAGATACTCATTTTGCTACATTATTATTATTTTTTTTTATTGAACTTAAACCGGGCAACTATGGCCATTAGCTATTGTAAGGGATTATTAACTGTGGTTGGTAAGGTGTTGTTAAGTTTATTACGGTAAGTATGCAAACAGGTGCATGTGTAGGAAGGTTTTTACTACTACGGATCTGGGTGGTCACCCATCCGGGAACTAGTAGCAGCGGACGTAACTTACTCTCAGGCGTATTGCGAGACTGGTAGCAGCCATGCCACACTTTTATTATTATTATTGATAGTTCCAACAATGCTGATGTGCAGACGCCGAGGCCGTAAGCAGTCCGCGACGATACAACACAGAGTAAATATAAGAATTCCATTCTAAAAGTAACACTTTATAGTCAAAAAATCAATAGATATAACAAAAATATTACAGTTCAGACAACTTTACTCATAAATTATAATACTTACAAATTATATGATATATTTTAATATTTATACACACTATTATCAATACGTTCTAAAAAGGTATTAAACCAAAAAATGTAACGAGTAATTTAGTAATATAATTATGACACAAAAGTAACTTAAATTACCATAAAATTACTTAAAAAATAATTTCGTTACAGTAACATGTAACTTAAGTTAAGTTACTCCCCAACACTGGTCAATGCATTAGGTTCTCATCATGTCCAAGTCAAATTATATAAAAGTTATTGAATATATTTATTTTTATAATTTTACTGTTATTAGTTATTGTTTTATCAGAACGGGGTCCTCAGGATTGCATATTATAATATATAATAATATTTATAATAGCTTAATGCTATATTATAGATAATATTATTATAGTGTTTATTATATTGTTATGTATACGATTGGGACTCCCAAGTGCGTCCGTAGGTAAATTGTATTATATTTCTTTGATTAATAATTTTATTTACAAAATAATACTGTAATGTAATAATAAGTACGATTAAAGATGGTATACTGTCTGTAGCCGCAATGATAAGTAATAGGAGGATGTCAGTATGTCACACCCACATGTGTTGTTTTATTGCCCACAAAAGTTGCCCTGATTAATTAACAATAATACAAATAAACCTACTGAAAAAAACTAATAAGAAAATACATACCCCGTGTCCTAATCAAAGACTGTTATAAAACTTAGTCTTCGAAATACTGCAACGTTCACTGCACATTTCAGTCTGCTCATGATATATTATTCCAGTTGAAAAATCTTCACTGAAGAATAACATTTCTCAAATAACACGCAGCCTACAATAAGATGTTCAACATTATTCTTATGACCTAAGCGTTATTACGGGAGCAATGAATGTTTTGATTTTACAATGATGTGAACCTATATGATTCTCGTATAATGATTTTCTTCTTTTGTTATTATTCAACAATTATTAACCGTCGGTATTTAAAATGTCCATCAAATGTTTAAACTATCATTTTCTATACATAATAAAAAGTTCAAAATATATCGACTCGTTTTCAATGATTTATAGACATTTGAATTATGATATGTTTTTAGTTCTGTATTCTATGAATGACAATAAAATTGGATTCGTTGGGTCAAAAAGCTTAAAAATAATACAAAGTTCCTCGTAAATTGATATAAAAGCAGTTAAAATATATTAGAAAAACACAGGCACGTTTTTTTATAGGCATTTAAAGTTAAAATTTCTACAAAATTCATCATAATCTCGACAATTTGCAAAATATTTTGTAGTCAGATATTCATCTAAAAATGTCTTTGTTTACTTATAATATGAAAATGTAATACAAGATTCCTCGTAAGTAGTTATATAAGCAGTTGAGAAACAATAAAGATCCAGTGGCACAATTTTTTTTATAAGTAATTAAAGTTCAATTATTTACAAATTATTATTTAGTAGTTAAAAATGTATAAAATGTTCAACTTTTATAGCTGAGGATTGAAAATTTAAAACAAGTATTCTCATAAAAAGTTCATACTGTAACGAAAACATCTATTAAAAACACAGTTAATTTTTACAGACATTAAAGTTCAAATTTGTACGAAATTACTTATTAAAACAAAGATTAACGGTTTTAGTTATTTTGTTGTAATTTAAAAATAGTAGGTATTAGGGGATTTATGAGACTTTTAGAGTATAATATTACTATAGTTTATACACAAGATAACACTTTCAAATGTAATTTTTTGGGCAAAAATGACTATAACCTACTGTTGTAACTACTAATACCTAATAGTAAAATAAATTACTTTAATCACAATATTATTAATAAGTTATTACTGTCTTTGCTCAGAATCGTTTTTCGTTTGAATTTTAATAATTTATACAAGGATTTATTATTATTACTTAAAGCACCATTGATAACAACAGGTTATAAATATTCAAGTCTATACAAAAAATTCAACTGGTTACATGACTAAAAAAAAAAAATTGAAGGAGGGTGTTGGCACCCGTAGGCAATTGCATTTTAGAAAAAAAAAATTTTAATAAATTATATTGTGGGAATACACATTACAAATTTCAAACTAAACTGTCCAGAATCTTAAACAGAAAAAGCTATTCAAAATATTTTGTCCATTAAAGAAGGATTATTCATAGGGCATCAGGTTGTTAATGTTTAAAAAGTTGTGTAAAAATTCATTACTTTTAGATAAATTCATACAAAAAAATATACTGTAGGAATACACATTACAAACTTCAAACTAAAGTGTCCAGAATCTTAAACAGAAAAAACTATTCAAAATATTTAGTTCATTAAAAAGGATTATTCATAGGGAACCAGGTTGTCAATGTTTAAAAATTGTATACAAATTCATTACCTAAAGGTACATTCATAAAAAAAAATTGAAAAAGAGATGTGGGTCCCTGAAGGCAAATGCATTTTAGAAAACAATAAAAACTTTAAATAAATTATATTGTGGGAATACACATTACGAAGTTCAAACTGAAATGCCAAGAATCTTAAACAGAAAAAACTATTCAAAATATTTAGTAAATTAAAGAAGGATTATTCATAGGGCACCAGGTTATCAATGTTCAAAAAATTTAGCTAGAGTTAAAATTCATTGGGCACAAAACTGCTATGTTTACAAATTGTATACAAATTCATTACCTAAAGGTAAATTCATAAAAAAAAATTGAAAAAGAGATGTGTCCACCCGCAGGCAAATGCATTTTAGGAACCAAAAAAAAAATTTAAATAAATTATACTGTAGGAATACACATTACAAATTTTAAACTAAAATGTCCAGAATCTTAAACAGAAAAAACTATTCAAAATATTTAGTCGATTAATGAAGGATTATTCATAGGGCATCAGGTTATCAATATTTCAACTATTTACATAACTAAAAAAAAAAATTGAAGGAAGGTATTGGCGCCCGCACTTAAATGCATTTTAGAAAATAAAATAAAATAAAATTTTAATTAATTATATTGTGGGAATACGTATTAAAAGTTCAAACTAAAATGTCCAGAATCTTAAACAGAAAAAACCATTCAAAATATTTAGTTCATTAAAGAAGGATTATTCATAGGGCACCAGGTTGTTAATGTTTAAAAAAGTTGTGTAAAAATTAATTTTTTTAAGATAAATTCATAAAAAAAAATTTAAAAAAAATATGCTGTAGGAGTACACATTACAAGTTTTAAACTAAAATTTCCAGAATCTTAAACAGAAAAAACTAATAAAAATATTTAGTTCAATAAAGAAGAATAATTCATAGGGCACAAGGCTGCAATGTTTAAAAATTGTATACAAATTCATTACCTTAAGATAAGTTCATAAAAATAATTTAAAAAAAATTATAGTGTAGGAATACACATTATAATGTTCAAACTAAAATGTCCTGAAGCTTAAACAGGAAAAACTAATAGAAGTATTTAGTTCATTAAAGGATTATTTAGGGCACCAGGTTATCAATATTTAAGTCAATACAAAAAATTCAACTTTTTACATTTTTTTCAAAAAAAAAAATGAAGGATGGTGTTGGCACCCGCAGGCAAAAGCATTTTAGAAAATCAAAAAAAAAATGTGGAAAAGATTTTAAAGTAGGAATACATGTTACAAAGTGTCTATACCTATAGATCTATATAAAAAGATCAAAAGGAATTAAATTACAGGAAAAAAAGGTGGATAAGTGGGTGTCACTCTGGTGTACAGTAGGTTACAAGTGGGTCACTGTAATGGATGGTGTTAAATTTGAATTCAATGATATAATATCATTGTATAAGAAAAACGATTCTGAGCGAAAACGGTCAGTCGGACTATGATGTTACTAAGTATATTTGATGATATTATTGTGCATAAAGTAATTTATATATAACCTATTTACATGGCACCTTGTTTTCAATTTTCAATTCTTAGCTATAAAAGTTGAACATTTTATAATTTTTTAACTACAAAATAATTATTAAATTTTAAATTTGATAAATTTTGTTAAAATTTGAACTTTTTTTTATAAAAAAGAATTGTGCCTATATATTTTTAATGTTTTTCAACTGTTATTGTAAAAATATATCAGGAGTCTTGCATTCAATTTTCACGCTTTTTTACACAACAAATAAAATGTTTTTGATATTTATAGAAAAAAACAATAAAAACTAAAAACTTACAAAGTCCATAAACAGCTTAAAAAAATTCAAAATATTTTCAAAATTGTACGGTGTATAGAAAATGCTAATATAAACATTCAGTAAAATTTTCAAGTATCTAAATCATTCGTTTTTTAATTACAACAAAATAAGAAAATTGTTACATGAGAAATCGAGTGAATATCAAATGTTGAAAAGTATGAATTTCAAACGTTCATAAAAATTTAATTTGACTTTCTTGTAGACATTTTTTTTTTTTTTTTGATAAAGGTAGACAAACTTATGGATAATCTTGTATTACATTTTCAAATTTTAGATTTAAAAATAAAAATTTTTACGAATTCTCAACTCAATATAATTTGCTAATTTTTGTGATTTTTCCGTATTTTGTCAAGATTTGAACTTTAAATGCTTATAAATAAAAACTGTGACTAAGAATTTTTAATTTTTTTCATCTGCCTTTGAATTTTAAATTATTTTGGAACGTAATAACTTTTTTAAAAATATTATTTTTGGGAATTTGCTGACATGAGTATATTTCTTAAATTATTTACTTATCACATAATATTAACAATTTTTGTCATACGTTTAAGTAGCATAATTTTTTTTTTGTCAGATCTTTCTGTTACATCCTATATAATATGGTCTATTGATAAAATATCATATGTTCTTTACCGAGAACTTTGTGATCTGTAATATATTCTGGTGTTTTATTTCAGGGGGGTTGTTTTAGAAAAGTGAAATCGATGATAAGATTGAAATAAGATAGAAATGCATACCTATGTTTATGGTTTTGAATATGAAAGCTCTGAGATGATTGATATGAATTTCGTGAGAAATCTAGAGGTACTTGAAAACTAAGATGAGCGTGTTGAATGAAATAAATTAAAAATTTATTTTCACAACAATCGCTTAAAAATTAGTTAATTCAAATAATGAGATGTACCTTATTAAATTATTTAAATTTTCCAGAACGAGCCCCTTAGTCGCATGCAAATTTTAACCATATACTAGACCTCAAGTTTATAGACATTCTATATAATGCATTCTCCTGCCGATGGCCCTAGACACTGTTGGGGAAATTTTTATTTCTTTAGTTATTAAATTACGTTACGAATTATAAGTTACGTAGATATGCTGTCCAATATTCGATTATCAGGATTTTATTTAAAGAATGTGGTATACCTAGGTAACCTATCTATTATAAAACAGAAACTTAACCTAGGTACCAATAATATCACAATATCAAATAGTGAAGTGTGAAAATTTGAAGAAATGTCCTATAGGTATATTCCGTAAAACCCTCAAAATAAACCGTGCGTTTGAGGTGTTCTCTTAAAACCCAAATGTTTAATGCCCGTAGCCCGTATGGATAGAACATTTATGTTTCACATAAGACGTGTTAAACTATGTGTTATGTGACACATAAATTCACTATGCATACGGACATAATAGTGGTGGATCCATTTAACGAAAACTATAACTATCGTGACGGAACGGAATTACGAAGAACGTATAAGACAAAAATAATCGTCACTGAGTGGTAGGTATAAACTGCTATGTACCTACTTACAAATCATATTAAATAACATTAATCATTATGTATTTTCTTATTTTAATAACCTTCCTACTTATAAAAGCATTGCCTAATCATTGATTTTAAATTTTAAAAATTATTCTACTATAACAATGAATTAGCTGTAGGTAGAGTATTATAATTTAAAGTATTTTCATAATATCCTAATTTGTGTGCACCTATAACAACTGGATTTTTTAAAACTATATTCTACGTCTGGCGGGTATATAAGTTTGTCTGACAATAAATATTTATATTATTAGGTCTACCGCGTCAAAAGAGTAGAAGGACAAAACTTACGTAATTATTTATTCTTCCAGCGAAACGCGTTCCCTTCGAGTGTATAATAATGTCTAGTGTCAGAGCTGTGCATCTCCGACAAGGAAAATCCGCACGTCTTCATAAATCCAATCCAAAAGTTCAGTCTGGAAGTATTGAGATTAATGACATTTGTAAAAATAGGTACCTAGCTTGATAACCTAACCGATAATATTCGATGTATGGCGTTCAAAATTTATCTTAACTTTTCCGTTGCCCGGAATAAAAATTCTGATTCACAGCAGTATATATTATCAGATAGGCAATCTACCTGTGGTAGATCGCGAATCCCATGCTGTTTGTGCGTAAGTGTATGATTATAGTGTAGGTATAACTCTTAAGTATCAAAGTTATACCAAGTTTGTCGTTTTTACTTAATTCCACCTACAGTGGATTAATATAATCAATTTATACAAAATCCTATTCTAACCTAACCGAACTAAAATCCGATGAATAAAAAAAAAAAACAAATTTAACCCTTATTGTAAATTAATCTATCTTCTTCCCATATGTCCAATCTACCCACAAACATTAATTTATATATATATCTAACTATATAAATACACAGACTATAACTAGACAGACTAAACTCTGGAACCACTTATCAGATCTTCTTGTATAAATTATAAATGTCTTGATTTTTTTTTTAAACAAAAGAGCATTTCACGGAGAAGGTTTGTATAAAAGAAAATTTTAGGAAAATCCACCTGTGTATAATATATTGGTTGCTATTGGTTAATCGGGCATGTTTGTTGATTTTTATAATTGTCTTTTGTCAATATACATATAAGATCTGTTAAGTAGTTCCAGAGTTTAGTCTGTGTAGTTATAGTCTGTGTATTTATATAGTTAGTTGGTAGATTAGACCTCTGGGAAGAAGATAGGTTAATATTTACAAACGATTAACTCGTGTAGTTCAGACACGTCCATTCACTAAATGTTAAATCGGTACAAACTATAAACTGCCAACATTTTCAATTGGAACATTTAAACAAATGCAGCGTGAAAATAGTGCGCTACATATTTTTTGTCGCCCCTGCACCGAAAGTTTAGTTTTCGATGACGGTTGAAGCGTTGGAAAGCGACGTTTTTCCGTCCAGCGGGTGGTAATGTGAGAATCCCAAAAGTACCGGGCGGTAAAGTGGAAATCCCCAAAAGTACCGGGCGGTAAAATGGAAATCCCCAAGAGTACTGAGCTCAGGTATCGCGCGTATTCTCTGAACAAAGACCCTAAAATCTATACTACGGTCCTCATAAAACATAAACTTTTGGTTACATCTTATATTCATATTATAACCTCCTTGCATGACGAGTAAACATTTTTCTTTCATGAAATTGTTTTCGTATAATAATTTGGTTGTTGCATAGATCCCCGCATAGTGCATTACCTTTGCCTTGACTACATTTTTTTATTCTTATTTTATTTTAATGTAATCATTATTATTTATACTGAAATCTATACCACGGTCCTTACGAAACACACACTTTTAGTTGACGCTTAAAATAAATAAAACCAAATCGTTTCTTTCATGGAATATTGTTTTCGTAGAATAGTCTGGTTGTTGGCTTGTTGCATAAATCCTAGCCTGAATAACCTTTGCCGTGATAGCGCGATCAATGAACGCAGGGGCGTGACAAGAAACAGTATGTGTGGCTCGTGCGGTAAGGCAATTTCAGTCTTGGGCGAAATGCCGCCTTCGCCTACGGCTCGTGCAGCACACGTAGCCCGCGACCGAAATAGCTAACTTCCCGCCCTTGCCACACAATATACTATTAAACAATAGTGTTAGAAGCAGCGAGAATATGAGAAGAATACAGGCCCGGCTCAAGGGGTAGGCGACATATAGGTCCACGCCTAGGGCGGCACTTGAGCAGTACTTTAGTAAGAGGGCGGCATTTAAAAAATATTGATTATATTGGGTATATTGTTAGGGGCGACAGCCTAGTCCACTATTTTTGCTTGAGCCGGTCCTGGAAGAATATTAGAACTATAAGAAGATCGCTATAGCTACTCTTTTGGGAGAGAGTGGCTGTAGCATTAGCGCGTTACAAAAAACTAGAAACTAGTAATGTACCGACCCTTATAATTACAAATAAATAATTGTTTTTTGAAAGTTTGGTTTGGTTAAGCTACTCATTACATAGTTTTGATACTCACTCGACATTATCTTGGATGTATTTTATTTCGTATTCCGGGTTATCGTTCAAATCCAAAACGATGATCATAGTTTCGTCGCGTTGTGCAGTATTTATAAGTCGATCCGAGTAATGATATGATGAATATGAGTAACATGTAAATCGCGAAAACCTAAAAAAAAATCAACAATAATTATGAATGTTATGTTGAACGTTTTCTGCGTATTGTATTAATAACGAAATAAATATCTCACATTGAATTCGGCCATTTTAACTGTTGAAGTGTTGACGTGAATTTAAACGTAGTCTATTATTGAATGTCTAATATTGCCACTGAATTATAATTAAACATTTGAGATGTAAAAAATAATAATAAATATTAAGCGTACAATTTGAATAGGTTATACTTCGGACAACAACAACATTAAATTATAAAACATCGTGACACATTAACGATTTAAATGACCAAACTTATTACTCATTAGGTATTTAGGTACCTACCTATTGTCTTATAATTATTATTATTATTTATTAGTTATGACTTATGAGTATGAATAGTGCAATGATTCAATGTGGCTGACAGTGAACGGGTTCATACAGGCAACCGAAAAGTCACTCCAAGTGACGTGCAGGATCTGCTGTGTGTTTCCACCGACGCCCCGATCGAATGCAGGCTGCCTCTCAGCGCGCCACGCAGGCCTTCTATGAAATGGTTGAAGGCATACTTAGCTGCAAGGAACGGGATGCGAGGCTAGCTGAGAGTGACGCAAGAGCCGCTTCAATTCATCAGAACGAGATTCCAGGCCGGCGGGTGCGTGCGACACCGAGCCGAGAATAGGAGCGAAAAACGAAACTAGGCAATAACTATAGGTGATGAAGCTCGGTCGACCATTTCCTGGTTGATTATTCGTGATATGTATATATGTATGTGATTTATTGTGTGTGATAAATGTTACTCATCAATAAACGATGGCTGTAGAAGAGTAGTATTGTGCTAACGCTCTCCTCTGCCGTCATGTCGGTTCAAAACAGGATAAATTAAGTAGGTAACTTAGTACGAGGGCCATTTACAGTCCATCTCATTAGTGATATTGGACTCCCAAAGTTCTTCAAAAGTTCAAAGATTGATATTGAGATATTTTTTTTAATAGGTAACTAACCTGTCTAATCTTAATATAAAAATGAATCTTACCGTACACGCTGCACATTATAATGTATAGTCGTATCGGCAATTATATGTTAATGTAAATTGAGTTCTAAATTATTAAATTAAGAAATATTAATAATTTATTTTTGTTTAAATTTAAAATGATTGTATACAGAGGTAGATATAATAGGAGCAGTGGCCTATTTTGCTTTGAGCGGTGGGGGGGGAGGAGCTAGAAGTAGTCATTTAATTATGTGTATTGTGGATATGAAAATTGTAGCCTATATAGTGTATGTATACTGTATAGACACATAGGATCTCTACCTTGGCCATTAATAATTTAAATAAAATAAAAAAAGTATTAACCTATGAACATTAATTATTTGTAAAAATGGTTCGTTTAATAAATAATAGAACCAATTTTGAGTACATCTATTTTATATTTTTGAACAACCATTGTTAAGGACAATTAACCTAATTATAAACATTTTATTAACTTAGAAACAGTAAATTCAAATTTTAAATTAAGTGCATAAACATTTTCAAAAAAAATTATCCACTAAATAATTTACAGTAAGATAGGTGGTTCTCATTTGGAAAACAGAAGTTTGTATTGCCACAGCCCACTCCTCAAGTAGGCAGTAAAATATTAAGTTTATTTAAAAATTCCAAAAAATCATTATTTGAATATAAATCCATTACTAAAAGAAAAAATGGGGATGAGCATGCTTGGTGAATCACCATGTATAACATTTTTAACTTACTTTTACAACATTACACAGTATTATTTTATATAACATACAATTTATAGGTAAGTACATCATTTCCACTCACCTTTAATGTTACACAATCAAAAAACCTTGAATGTATTTTAAAACTTTTCTGAAATTTCGAGAAGGGCAAAGCCTTAAATTGCTATATTATTATTTAAGCCACAATGAAATATATCTTTAGTTCGTACAATTATAAACAGTTGAATAATTTTGTCAAAACAAACCCGACTCTGTTTTTATTAGCTTAATATTTTAGATATTTCGTACTAAAATATTTATGAATATATTAGACACTGATTGATTATGTATTTGAAGTACAGTATTCGGGAATCAGCGGTATAAATGATACAATTCTATGTTCATTTGTATATACACTGATGTTTAAATAAACACAAATTTGGTTGAAGTCAATGGGTAAAAGTAAACCATAGAAATAAATATAATTGGTGTGTATGGCCATTAAGATAAGAACATAAGTCTTTGTACATTGGTCAATGTAAAAATGGTTGTCAACATTTAAGTTTTTAATTAGTAAATACTTATATTATTGAACAAATGTACAGTGTAACTAGTAGTAATAAAAGTATAAGAATCTCTATCTTTATATATTCACAAATCAATCAGCTCTAATAACACATTCGTTTTTATGATAGTTGTAAAATATTATAAATAATGCAATGAATTATGCTTGAAGCTGTACCACGTATAAATATGCTGGGCAATTTTCATCATCGATTGGAAATATTCCAAATCATTAAATTAATATAATTTAAGTACATTAGTATAGTAAACTACAAAAGAATAATTGTAATTATTTTCCTCCCAGAAATAAAAACAATTTAAATTGAGTTATCAAAACTCGACTGTAATTTAATATATAATCTTACATGGTAAATTATATCAATAAATCCAAAATATATTTAAATTACAATTAAAAATTTATTTATACAATTTATTAATACATTTTGAGTGGTATAATGCTAAAAAAAAATAAAAAATCACTACTTAAAAACATTTAAAAAATGGTTTATCTTTTAAAATGTACATTGTACATAACTATGAAAAAAATCATCTGTAATACAAAATAATATACATACACTAGAAATATGTCAAAAGAAACCAGTATTTTGACTAATCCCTAGTAGACCAGAATTTGAGCATGAACACTCAAGTGCTGATACAACATAATTTTGGGTATACAACATATAGATCTCTGACCATTTATAATAATAAAAAAAAAACTTTATACAAAATAAATGGTTCACGTATACCTTAATACCAGGTACATACATAATGTGGATATTACAATAAAAATAATTCATATTGAAAATTGTATAACTAAATTAGTTTAACAATTTATTTCCTACCAACAATAGACAAACACTAACTAAGTGTCTATTCACTGAGAAGTAAGGTTTGAATAACCATATGCCTCTTTTCATCATACACAAAATTGTTATTTTTGAACAATTTACTTTCAAAGAATGGTCTCAAATCATGAATATCTATCTGTTTAACCTATAAAAATATATTGGAAAATGTTAGACTCGTCGTAAAGGAGAGAATGTTATATAACAAAATTAAATTACTTACTCTGTCTTTGAAATCTTTTTCGTGTATTTCAATTGTGTTAACTGTGACACCATGTATACCTCTAATGTAAGCCAACTGATCAGTTGCCATTTGATGTAATATAAAGTATAAAAGCTCCGTGGTATCTTTTTTGAACGATAAGTATTTTTGGAATGTCTACAAATTTAGATACAAGTAAAGTAATTAGTTTAGTTTCTTATCTTGCAAGTAAGTAAATCATTGAAATTAATTACTTTTCTCATAGTTTTCATAATACTGTATTTTTGAGTTTCGATAAATGACTCTAACATTATACGAATAGCCATGTTGACATCGTCTTCTTGAACATAGTCTCTTAAATGCATTTTAGCATTAGCTTCTGCCATACGAATCATACTTTCGATATGTCGGACTGTAATGGGCAAACTTCCAGTCATCTATATTAAGTACATATGAATAGGTACAAATTAAAATAAGATTATACATTTTACTTAATATTAGAGTCTCTACAACTGTTAAATGTTATATTTATTTATGTTTGTTATTTTTATATACATAAAATCTAGTGGGCAAAGCAGTAAAATATTCATATAATATTATATAATAATTAATAGGTACATATTATTATATTATAGGTAGTATAAAAAAAATATTAACTACATTAATAATAACAAATCAAGTTATAAGTAGAGCAAGGACTTGTTTGCATTTATATTTTTATTCTGGTTGATTGTAGATATGCTACGTGAACACAGAATTTGTTTCATAACATAACAACTTACACTATGCAACTTTTATGACGCATATTTTGCATATTTCATCTTTTAGTGTATAATTCAGTGTTTTTGTTTTTTTTTTTTTAGACATTTTGGAAATAATTACAATTGTAATATAAAAAAAAATATTATATTTTTATAGTTTCGATTAATATTTAAATAAATTAACAGGTGTACTCATAGGTATAAACGGTTACCCAAATATATTTGGAAATTAATTTTTTCTTTTAGATAAAAACCACCAACAAAACACATGATTGAGGTACCTACATTTTTGATAATAATTAGTTCTTACTTTTTTCTTATAGATTAAAACTACTTACAAAACCCAGATATTTTAAAGAAAAGTATTTATAGTATATTTTTTAATTTATTATTTAAATTAAATATTCAGAAAATTTTTGAGCGCATATTTTTTTTTTTATGCATATTTAAGAATTTAATCAAAATTAAAATCAAAGTTGAAGGAACAAGAGCATACAGTTTATAAGACTAAATTAACTATAATTATTAATTAGTATTAATTTAAGTATGACTATTTATAAAAAAAATGTTACTGAACATCTCAGTATTCTTTAATATTAAATGTATTCAAATACCCTTACTCTATAGTAAAACAATTTTTTTTTCTAAATAACAGCCACTTTTATTTAAAATAAGATTTGAACAGAAAGTTCCAGAACTTCACATGGAAAAGATGTTAAGTACACTGCACTAGTTTTAAGGAAATGTGTGATGCAATGATCAACCAATTAATTATATTAAATTAATAATTATATTATATTAATCAATTATATTAATTGATATTAATCTATTAACCTTTTATAATTTTTTGATTGTAAAATTGACTAGACTATAGTTGAAAAGTGTATTCATTTAAAAATCCCCCCAACAAAATAACTTAAACAATTGCATTGTTTTTCTAAGGATAAAAGGGGATGATCAAGCTTAGTTGACCACCTCATTGATTCATATAAATTATTAAGATTAGACTTATAAACATTTTACTGCTCAAATTGAATGTTACGGATGACACATGTTATGCAATAATATGTGACAAATACAACCAAAAAGCTTTTAGCAAAAAATAAGAATTTAAGAATGGAATTCATCAAAACAAAGTCTATAGTATGTTGTTAAAAGTGAACTGACTGTCATAAAAGTGACCTAACCAATGTTTACTTAGTGAAGCTCCATGTTTTCTTTACTTTTTTTAATATAAATACCTATATACATGTAAGGCCATAGCTGGAACAATTTTTTTTTTTTTTTTGGAGGGGGGGGGGGTTTAAATCAAATAATATATTCATTGTAGATTATTAAAAAAAAACAACTAACACTTATTTTAAATAAAAAAAATCTGTCATTATACATATATTAATACATCATAATTATTTTAGAATATTTTAACAATATTTGTACTGGTGTACTTATTTAATGTGTACGATAAAATTATTATTAATGCTATTTCTATGTGTACTGACAATGGAGTTTGTAGAGATTAAATGGCAATACAGGCGATCATTTTTTGTTCGATAATATATAAAGTACCTTATAGACGTTTCGTGTTCGTCAACAAAGTGTCTTTAATTACAGTGTGTGACTTATCTATGTATAATAATATAATAATATTATATTATATTATATAGATAACACCATCAGATTTTTTATTAGCTCGATCATAATAAAATGTTTAACAATATAATCAATAATTAAACATAGTATAGTTACCATATTATAAGGTACCCACATGGTAAATTATTATACTTAAGTTACATAAACTAAATTTATTAACTATAAAATATTTCGGGGAGTGAGTGGGTTTCAACCCCCAACCCCCCTCATATATAAGTATTGGTAATTAGATCCATTTGATTAATTTAAGTTTATTTATAGTCAGATAGTTTATAGGGATTAAGCCCAAAAGGTTTCAGAATAAAAAATATGATAGAATGGCATCATCATAGAAATTGTATGATAGCACTTATGTCATAGGAATATAAAATATATATTCAATATTTAGCAATCACTGTTGTACTCACCATAGACTCTTGTCTCAGCTGACTATACATTTTAGCTACTTTGTCTTGGTCCATACGATGAAGTTTTGGATGAATGTTTTGTTTAGAATAGACAATATACTTTTTTAACAAATCTTGAGGTATTGGTTCCATATCAGTAGTAGAAAACGGATTTCTCAATTCACATTCTTTATCTTTGCTCAATGGATGGTTACGCATGTGTGACTGTACCACAAATGTTGCAAGGTGATTGTCTTTAACCTGGTCGACTTCATCTCGAACAACACATAAAATGTCAAACCTTGACATAATAGGTTCTGATAAATTAACCTAAAAAATGGAGTCATAAACAATTAGTTGATTTTGATTTCTTGAGTTTCATCTATACATAGGGGTAGAGTGCCGAGAGCAACGGTTCTGATGCACACCGCCGCTAATTCGAACTTGACTACTGACAACATCTTTCATTGAGCATGCAATTGTCTAGGGAAATAAGTCATCATCCACTCTCCACCCCCCAGAACTGGGCATATCAGAAACCTTATGGGTTATCACAATGACCAAGGTGTGTTTTTGTAATTCTGATTATCAGTTTGGATAACAGTGGCATCAGCCCAGCTGAGACCGTTTTCGACGTAACAATTCTTGTAAATTAATTAACATAAAGTGTTGTTTTAGTCACTAAATGTGTATTAATTATTTAAACCATCTCTCAACATCTAGAAGGTAGTAGATACCCAAATAAAAATTCTACCAAACTAATCATTCAAGCCTATGTCTTCCGCGTTGCCATATGAAAAAAAAATGAGACGTACATTTTCAGAAAAAGTCATAGCCGGATCATAGCGCCCACCAATCGGATTAGCTGCCGCCATAACAGAACATCTAGCTTGTAACGAGGTTACAATACCAGCTTTAGATATAGAAATACTTTGTTGTTCCATAGCCTCATGAATTGAAGTTCTATCTTGATCATTCATCTATAAGTAGATAATGATTGTATTATTAAAAGCTATCCATAATGTTTTTATTTACTTGCTTTTACATACCTTATCAAATTCATCAATAATACAGACACCTTGATCAGCCAATACTAAAGCTCCTGCTTCTAACGTCCATTCCCTAGTCTGATGATCACGTTTAACATAGGCTGTAAGACCAACAGCAGAAGCACCTTGTCCAGTAGTAAAAACAGCACGTGGAGCTATTTTTTCAATATATTTTAAAAATTGGGATTTAGCTGTTCCAGGATCACCACACAACAATATATTTATGTCTCCACGAAGTTTATGTTTGTCACCTATTCAAAACATTTATCTATTATTATTATTATTGTTTATTTATTTACATGTAAGAACTCAATTACTTAATTATTTTTTTATGTTAATAAACAACTAATAAATTATAATGTATAATGTCAAATTGTAAATTTATTAGGTATAAATTACATAAGCAGTATCAGTGGCATAGCAACTTGAATATTTTTGGAGGTAAGTCCATCTACCCACTCACTCAAAACCGGATAAAGACATTTACTGACATATTTTTAACTACCTATCACATGGCAAATAAGTGGCACGTGTCAGATTTTCGATGGCACTCGAAAAACTTTCATTTGTCCACATATATTTATATTAATAATATATATTTCCCAACGATGTACTGTTATCTTATCTTTTTTTTTTTTATATTTATTTAATAATATTCCAGAAAATTTTTCTTCTGTCAAAAAATTGGCTATTTCATTGTTAACAATTTTCTTTTCAACTTATGCTTGCGAAAGTCTCTTTTCGGTACTAAATCATACACATTCAAAGGCTAGGAACAGATTAACGGAGGAAGATTCGGCAGCATGTATTGCCTTGCAATCAACATCATATCAACTAGATATAAAAAACCTTTCAACCAATATGAAGCAAAAGATTTCTAACAAACAATAATAATTTAATATTTTTTTTACATTATTTCCATTTTTACATTATAATTATTAATTTTTCATTCATATTTTGTTTCTATATTTTGCTGTGTTAATAAAAATAATTATGGTAGGGCTAAATTTTTTTTTTTTTTGAATTATATCATAAATTGGCACGTTGAAAAAATCTTATTTGCCATCCCTGACCTATGATATTCAATACTAAAATATTACTTTATACTAAATTATTATACCCATTGGCACCCTACCACCCCTGATAAACTAAGAGGTGGCCGTCTCTCTGTTACCCCCTTTGCCATACCACTGAGCTGAATTGTTATGAAAAACATGGTACTATTTTATTCCATTTGACCCTGCGTGTGTTTTATTATACAAGCTGTAACAGTATATAGTATACTTAACTTAATAAGCTAATTATTCATTAAATAAATGAAATTATATTTAAATTAATAATTAACTCTATGATTTAGGTTTAATAATTTTTAGCTTATAAAAAAATAAATATTAGTTACATATAAATAGTACAACAGTTTCCTTAGATTAAGTAGTACATATCAATAAGTTTTAGAAATGTGATGATTTTGTTGGCATTATCTTGGATTGGGCTAAGAGCTGTTTAATAATTGTATCCAGTAGTTTATGTAAAACTCATTAATTAATATCCAGAAAAGGGTTATTAATAAAATAACAAAATGTTACCTATTATAATAATATAATATAAATATTAAAATTTGAATGAAAAATATAAAACCACCAGTCAAATTATTTGTTTTTATAGATAAAATACTCGAAAAATGAACATATTATATTGATTGCAATGATATTATAATAAAATATAAATAGGTAATAAGTTAATATAGACATTTTTAATTCAAATTTAACAAACCTGGATTTTTTGGTTCCCCGCCAAATAATGCCAATGCTAAACTTTTTTTGATATAATCATGTCCATAAATTGATGGGGCAATAGATGCGGCAATGCGTTCACCGATTTTATGTTCTTTGGCCAATTTCAATATTTGTGAAACATCTTCATCAGTAAGAGACTCAACTATATGTTTATTGTCTTTTATAATTAAATAATTTGCCATAATAACAGTAGCAAATACTGGAAATCCATTGCCTGTATTTAAGGACCCTTCATAACTGTTTGAATATATTCCAGTTACATCTATTTCATCACCAGGTTTGCATTGATCACACAGATCAGCTAAAAGAATACACTCTTTACTACGTGGTATACGGCCTGGTGGTATACTGCCTGGAGATTCTTGTATGGTAATCTTTTGGTAATTACGATATAAAGTTTGTTCCATGTTAACCTAATGCAAAATTTAATGTTAACATATAACAATAAACTAAGAGTGTAACTTTTAAAAATTTACCATAAATGGACCAGTACTTTGACATTCAGGACATGAACCAGGCTTAATTTCTTCACTCTGTGATTGAACAAATGGCCCGAGAACATGACCACATTTAGAACAATCGTATTTAATAACACTAAGTTGAGGAAACACACCTGTAGTTGACGTTACAACACCACGTGTTCTAACCAACTGATTCAAATGTATTTTTCTAAAAGTACATTTTAAATTAGCAACTGTCCTATAAATAATATTTTTTTGTTTTTAATTAATTACTTGAAAGTACGAATTTCTTCAATAAGTGGTAAATCTGTAATCCTTACAAATATTTCAGCGGTGACTCTGCCGTATTGAGGATACATGGATAAAACTAAGTCTTTGGCTACATCGTTGAATATACTTATCATTTCTAAAGGTGCTTCTGGCAAAAAAAGTGCCAGCGTATGTTGTTTGTTGGCTAAATTGGTAAATTCTACTTCCAAGCTACATAAATTACTCTCACACATCCTTCTGATTTTATCTTTGTACAGATAAGCACCACTAGAAGTGACATCATTACGCAAAAAATTTTTGAAACGGTTTGCAATTTCTGTCTTTGGACCTAACATAGCCACCCACTCAGAAATTGTATGTCCTTTAGTGTCTTGTAAGTTCTCAATAGATTCGATCATCTAGGGACAAAATGATAGATCAAATATGTATAAAAAAAAGTATATCGAATTCATACTTCTTCGTCTTCATCGTCATCAACAATGAAACCAGTAGCGGCTCTTTCAGCCATTCGTCTTTTTTTTCTTGATGCCTCATCATCGTCATGTTCATCTTAAATAAAACATAACATTAAATCATGTGGAAAACTATAGTAGTGTTATGGAAATACAAACCATAAAGTATGTCATCAGCATCTCTTCGCCCAGTTCCTTCTTCTCTGTCACGTCTTTGTAACTCTCTTTCGGCTGCAGCTCTTGCACCCGGACTCATATAATCATAATCGTCTTCGTCCAATTCGCCGCCATCATAGCGATCGAGCGCAGGTATCGGACGATAATCCCTGTAAGATAAATTGATCAATTTATTTGACCATGAATTGTAAAAATGTTGTATCCTTACCGTTCCAAGTTATCGCCAAACAGTTCTTCTCCATCTTCTTCCTCCGGGTCATCAAACTGACTCAAACTCAGTACGTCAGCTTCGCTTAACACCTCATCCTCAAAATTACGTACCGGCGATGTGTCATCGGCACCCCCGAGGTCCTCGAAAGGTTCCGGACTGCTGAGATCTCTCTGTAATCAAGACGCAACGATTAAAGCAACGAGGCTATTACAATAATATAATATTTTTGCAATAAATCAATTGTACTCACGTCAGACATTTTTCAACAGTATACTCCGAATGCTCGTCACAGAACAACAGCGAGAAACGGATAAAATACTTCAGAACGAAACGCAATGTGTGTAATTACTAATTCGTAGAATAACCAAAATTAATATTAAATACTTAATATACGGCGAACGGAAATGCGACGTTCTGTCCGCGCAATCGGTAGACAGTTGCCTGTTGCACGACTCGTGTAAAATGGATACCACGACTCGTCAGTGGTCGACGGTCGTCCGAGCCCGAGGTAAACAAATAACAATTGAAATGGCGGGAAATGTTCGATTATATGATGTTAGATACGTAATCCAAAGACTAATGACTATTGACACTATGTTCAGTCGGTGGAGTACTTTTACCCGGCAAAAACGTAAAACCACGGTGTTATATAAGACCGTGCGTAAAACGAAAAAATCGTTGTAGATTTAATTCGTTAACAATAATTAATAGTTATAAACTGTTGGGGCGTTTCAGTTTTTGCCGTGAACGAATAAAAAAAGTGTTTACATATCATCTCGGTACTTCATTCTTATCTAAGAATTATAGACATCGTTTTCATGATTGGTAGGTACCCGTATTTTTTATATTATTAGCATCATAATATTTTTTTATTATTTATCCATATTCCGTAGGAAAATTGTGTTTTTCTTCGCTAATAAATACTTTACTTTGTATATACAACTTAAAGTGTGTCTTAAACTTTATTATAATTATGCACGTGATCAACGGATATTGGTATAATTAATTTTTAATACGATCGCCCAATATCCTTCTAAAGATCGACCAGATCGACCACATCGATCCCTGCATTATAGTGAGTAATAGTCACCCACTTCGACAACTATATTGTATATCATACCTCGTTAATCACTTGTCTCCCTATTTTTTTTATAACTAATTAATGGTAATGAGTAGGTATTTTTTTCATAATTATTATAGTATTACAAATTTGTTATTTACTTATATAATAAAAATATTTTAACAGCCTAATGATGAGATGGCTCCTACAAGATAACAAAACAAGTTGTCCCGGTCACTTTCGTATCAATTTTTAGAGTTGGCCAAACTACCAACTTTGGCTCCTTAATAAAATCTTCTTCGGTACGACCCTGCCTACTATGCTGGTAAATATAGTACTTATGTAGTATTACACATATTGCTAATCTATCAATTATATATATATATTATATGTTTTCTTAAATAAATATGAATTTAATGAATGCTATTATAATTATTACCTATTTATTTAATATTTTTGCAATAGTGACAATTATAATGGCGATAATATTGCTTAAAATAGATTTTTCTTTTACAAATACTTTTATGGCTATAGAACTTTTGGGTACTAAAACATTTAAAAATTCTTTCCGACTTTCATGTTTTGCAGAGTAAATGAAGGTTTTCACTTTAGAAGTGAGTCCAATTTGTGCTTTCTGGCCGAAAAAAATCTCAAATTTGTTTTAGTACGTAGGTAAGTGATAACAAAATTATAACTTATTATTTTTAAAAAACTGTTAAAATGTATTAGACTTTAATCGTCTTAACGGTTTATTTAGTTGATTTACTAACGAAATTATATCCCTATGTTTAAAATGTCTTACACATTTATATTTTTCCTTTTAACACATTCATGAATTATTTGGTTTTAGTCGTTAATTACTAGTACGTGACTGATCCACAATATACATAACATGCAGGATTATGAAGGAAAAAAATATTTAAGAGTACTTCTGAATTAAATTATAACTATTAATTATTATTATACTTCAGTTCCAGTTATGTTTTAATAAGAACACGCACGTTAAAAATGTAGATAAATTGTCCTTATAATTATTAATTAAATCTATATCCACCGTTTGTCCGTTTACCGTTATCGCAACATTTAATATCGATTGAATCGACCTATCCATGATCCACATACATTGACTTCACTGTACTTGAGCCTTATTGGCGTTCATAAATTATTACAATAAATTAAATAAATTAAAATTAAACATCATAGGTAGAGGTTTTAAGCTACACCTATTTTTTTCAAACCCGTCTACCAATTTCTTAAACATTTTAAGTTAAAATTTGCATCTTAAATTCTGAGCTGAGCAATTAGTTTTATAATTATGTGTGATGTGTTTGTGTATGTGGTTTTTTTTATATATCAACAAGTTACAAATTGTTAGTACTTAAATATATTTTTAGGGTGGGTCCAAAATACAAATTTGCATCACTCTTCTGCAGTGAAGACTTTTCAAAAGGTTCATTACCATTACATTTATTCTTCAAAATACTTTATTATATGGGAACTTAAAAATTCCCACCACTTAACGTTTGTTTCTATATTTAAAATTTTTTTTTAATAAATAATATAGGCTAAATAAATACATAGAACTGCAAGCATATTAAAATTTAAACAAGTGTTCATCAGCAAATATAAAGTTTAGAGGTACGTTCATATTATACACTTCATTATTTCTCGATGTTTGATGGAGATTGCTTGATAACACATTCAACTATAGATATACCTCCATTTTTTTTTTTTTTTGATTAATTATTAAATTGGCGGTTAATGAAAGTATCAATAATATGTCAATATTAATATTTTTAGTATGCAACTAATTTGCATTACATTCTAAATAAAAACTATATGAAACTTATAAAACACTTTTAAATAGTTATTAATTACTATAGGGCACAAAACTTGATGACCTCAAAACCATTTAAAATTAATGCACTAAAAAAATTTTAATGACTTATTAACATAAAAAAATAACTTAAAAATTAAGTATATTAAATTAATTAAATTAATTATTTTTGATATTATCTAACTAATTTAAGACGTGATCTGATGTAGGTATCATGTCAGTATTAAAATAGCTGTGGGCACCCACCTATATAGGTAGGTACCTATTAAAAAAAAAATTAATCCCAAAAACGTATAGCATTATACCTACTAGTAATAGATGATAAAAAATCAACTATACGACATGCCCTCAAAAATACTGTTTTATTCGAATTTCATAATATAATAGGTAGGTAGATAGGTGTCTTAGCACTAAAATCACTTGCTGATAATTTATGACTGATCTGCGTGAAATTGTTTTTGCTAAAAGTATATAATAGGTATGCAACATATATATACACACGACGCACGTACGCGATTTGTAACCTACACAGTACGTCAGTATCGTATATTTTACACACTATATAATATTACTATATATATGACTATAATATTAATAATATGATATGTACAGTGGCTGATGAGTGGCGTTAAATGTTAATAAATCCTCATAATCGTCTTATCCCAATATCCCATAGTATGATATTATGATATACTGCTGTCTTCCATACGCTGAAGATACACCTACGCATCGCGAAAACAATTTTCTTGATATTTTGGCGGGGAGCTGATGACCCCAAAGCTATCCCAATCATTCCTGACCATATAATTACGAATAGACGCCTCCCCCCTCTCACACTCGGCAAACGCACCAAGGTGTTGTTTTAAATGAATATTTTTGTTACTTTAAATTTGTATATAAGGACTAAACATTTTGTTTAAAATGCATCCTATTTGTACTATGTTTTCTTATTTCACACTGGCTGTAGCCTAAGTGGTTTAGGCAATTACACGTTTGTGTCCACTAAAATACTGAATTATGAAACGAAGAATAAAAAATTGTTTGCTTTAATTTAAAATGATTGTATAAACTATAAAGCGTTACAAAACGAATTAATTAATTAGTTCTAACCACAAATAAATATATATGTGTATGACCATTATTTTAACTAGCGTACCTATAAGTGGCTAAGTACCTATTATTTTTTAAATCAATTGGAAAAAATTAAGTTGTTATAATGAATACTTTAACTATATAGGCAAGTCATCAATAATTAATAATTTTATGATTAACATTCTAATTATGTTTAAAATTTGCAAAAAAAGTTAAATTTGTCAACTAGCTAATGCCCGCCTTTGAATATAAGATGTATAATAATATAGGTATCAGTGTTATTGTAGTACCGTGGTATTAATTAATTATAAGCAATGTCCAATGTTAATAGTATTATGTTGAAAGTAACTATTTGTCGTTGATAGATAGCGCTGTAAATATCATGTACAAGTTGACGACGAAAGAGCAAACACGTTTGACAGGTCCGCTGGGTAATCGCGCCGTTAACTTATAGAAAATAAATAATATTGTTACGATGCATTATAATTTGTATTCAATTTAGCCGTAACCAATTAATAAAGCAATTACATTAGCTTAATATGGAGAACACACAACACACCGCAGATTAAGAAAGACGGATGGATAGATACAGCGGGCGTGAGAGAGAGAGGGAGTGAGAGAGGAATTTTTAATTTCAACCATGTGAATTAAACACATTTCAGCCCACGCACTTTATTACCTGCAACATTTCCGCGACGTCGTATAAAACGAAAACTCACATTTTAAACAAAAGTAAATCGTAAATCAAAATATAATATTAATTAAAAAAAATTAAATTTATTATTATTTTTGTTGTTGTTGTATACACATATTTTTTCATGTTAAAGTACCTAAATTTAATTATTATAATTACAGCGCTGCGAACTGGAACAAAACCAAAATTCACGTTTCTATCACAGCGGGCAGGGGAATTATTAGTGGTTCTAGAATGTTTAACAATAACACTATATTATAAAGGCACATAAATATAATACCCTAGGTAAAGGCTTAACTAATTTATTTATCTCATTCAGTCGAAATGTCAATGTTACATATTATTAATATGTATCTATATAGTTACTTAATTAAAAAAAAAATTGCGCTTACTTCTATTTAAATAAGATGTATTTATGTGGGGTTTGTGAATATTTCAGGCCCCCAATATTTTAATTACCTATACATATAGTACAGTTGTACTGCAGGGGCTTTCAACCTGTGGACCACCTTGTCTTATTTTTAGGCCCGCAAACACATTTTAACCATTACATGTATTTTTTAATACATTTTATAATCATTTGATACAAGTTTTTTATTATGAATGCGGCCAACGAGATTTTTTTAAATAATAGATGGATCGCTGTCTAAAAAGGTTGAAGACCTCTGATGTAGTACTACAATATATTATCTTATTAGTCTGTTAGTACAAAAATACGTGATCTTAAAGAATTTATGTCTATGTGTAACTATAGATCATACATAATAAAATCACTAGCGGAGAAAAAGCTATTTTTAAAAACTTAATTTCGTAAGAATTATTCAAAAATAGCATGGAATAGTAATATGTCACCTTTCAACTCTTTCAGGAATTGAAAATTTGAAAGAGATTTAGGTGGTACCTAACTGAACATTTGAAACTGAAAAAATAATTGTTATCTATACTTACTTATACTTTATTATTACTAAATATTGTTAATGCAAAAACCAGAATAGTAAATTTTCTGTAATTACTACGACTTCAGGTCTGTCTCACATGAAAAAGTATATCGTATAATATTACTCAGTTTATACCTACCAAAAACTATTTTTATTTAATTCAGAAAAAAATTCTTTTATACTTATAAATTTTTTAGTTTAATAATTTTGTTTATTTTTAAAAACAAGCTGGTTTTACTTTTACATGACGTTTTTTTATTTTATAATTTTACTATTTTATAAAACCAACTTTTGTAATACATTTTAAATTTTATAATTTTTTTATTTATAAAATAATCAAGTACTGTATATAGGGTACTTTTAATAGTTACTTATTAATTACTTTTTACTTTTTAGGTACCTATTGTAAGAGAAATTTACTGTAGGCAATCATATTATTAAACAAAATTATGATTTAAAAATGTATTTACTAAAATATTTGGTAAAAACAATTAAAATTATCCAACATTAAGATAGGCCTAAAAAAAAATTCGAACAGTAAAATATATGCTCATCGAGAGTTCTAATTTGATTTTATAAAATAATATAAATTTAAATATTTAAAAATGAGGGCCTCACTTTTTGATACATAATCTTTGATGTGGGTTAAACTTATGCTAATCCGTGCAGGCAGAAGTCTAAACATGCGTATAAGTTAAGTTTATATAGGTACCCGTACTACAGGTATTATAGGTGTTTACCTACCTATAATTTATGAAAATCGATCGCTGCCCACTGTAGATCTTAAATAACGACAGCTTGCTTAACTATAATTTGATATTTTTAATTTTGGTCTAACAATGCGTTTGAAAAGAGAAACATAAAACTAGTAGGTAAAACCTGTACATTGTGTTATGACAGTTATGCACTATTTAGTTACACAAAGTATTTAAAATAGATATAATATTATGTATAATATAAATGGATTGTGCCCACTGCAGGACGTGTTAAAGAAATAAGAAACCGTTACGACGGTTGGTTCTTTGGTTATTATTCCTATGCATAAAGGTACCTACGACCTAGCAAATATATATATAATAATATAATGAATAAAAGTATAAATTATATTATTATTACGAACGAGCGATTATCCCATAAAAAAAGTGTCAATAACAAAAGCAGCTCCGCTGCAAACATATATTATTATACATCCGGCGATTCCAGTTTATATTGTTCTTAAACGAAAAAAAAATTCTCAAACATATATGGAAATCGTACACGAAACGAAACGAATATAATGTTACAATTACCATTAGAATATAATGGGGGAGACAATAAAAAATATATATACGACGAGTATGAAAGATGAAACACGATTCAACGGCAGAAACGCTTCATGAATAATATTATTATTTTATTATGACGAAACAACAATAATATTGTGCACGAAATGGAACGTCTTCGTCAACCCGAACTGAACAGATATTATCTAGAACTAAAATATATTTTAAACACACACTCGCACGGTACTATGTTATAATAATATTATGTTATTCACTGCTATATTATAATATTATATGTGTTTGTACCTACCTGCAGCTATATAATATTTCTCCAAGGTTCTTTTTCGTTTCTCGAGTAAGACCCGCACAAAAGTTAAAACTTTTTTGAATTTACGATAAGTGTACGTACGTGCACTTAATTTTAGTGCGTAGATAATATTATATAGATAATAGATATTATAATATAATATAATACAATATACATGGTATTACGCACCGCCGCCGTGCGAGCGAGCGAAACAATGTGAAATGATTTCCGGAAATAACGTGTTTTGATCGCGTAAACTGTAATATTATAATGTAACAGCGCCGAATTATATATTATATAGGTATAAGGTACTAAGGTGGGTAGGTACCGATATTTCGTCTAGTTTTCGCTCGCGTAGGTACACGCTCTTGTTACCACGATCGTTAAAGTAATTTTGATTTAATCAGCCATAATTTCAGAATAAAGATTCTGCCGTACGTTTGTTTGTAGGTACCTTCCTCTTTAATATGTATTATGTATTTATGTATAACGTTTTATTTGTTCATAAAACGCAGACAAATGTTTTTAAACCGTATACGGAATAAGTATAGTTGAACAACAGAGGATCTTGACCGTCACCATTCACCAATGCGTATAAAAGATCAATAACCTGTCGTAAAAAAATTATATCTGTCAAAAACGAATTAACTTTTAATATTATTGTTATTACTTAGCTTATTCGATGAATATATTGCAATAAATAATAACTCGAAATAACATGTTATAAGTAACTTAGCTTTTTCCAGTTAATTTTAAAAATAATGTTAAAATCATGTTTATATATATGTAAATCATAGCAGGTATCTATTAGATAGGTACTTATTAATTAATTTATTAAGCACTTTTTTTATGAAATAGCGTATTACAATGATTTCAAATAAAAATTCACAAAATTATTACTTACATAATTTTTACTTATAACTATTTAAAAGATTTGAAAGTTACACAAACACATATAAAAACAATGTCATGTGTGGTCTTGTTGGTATTACCAAATGTAATTTTTGTACATTACACATTTACACTTGAAAATAAATAAATAATTTATAAGAAAACTAAATTTTATGCAAAAACCCAACTATAATTTAATTCAAATGCGCCCCTTACTTTGCTGTGCCCTTGGCAACCGTCCATTTCGCCATCCTCTAGTTACGGCACTGTTTAGTAATTAGAAAAAATCTTACTAACTTAAATGTCTTTGTAAAAAAAAAAAAATAATAATTTATTGCACTCATTTCTAACAGAGTTCGATTATTTTTTCTCCGTAGCTTTTCGAGTTATTTTAATATAATATTGTTTGTTAACTTTTAATGTATAATTTAACGTTATTAACGTCTACTTGATTCAGGTTGGACCCCAGGTGATTTGTTTTCACAAAATTGCCCAACTTTAGACCATTTCCTACTGCTGATTTTGGTTCTTGACTATTTAATTAGAAACATACTGTTAAGTTTCAGTGCGTAAAAATGATAATACTATACTTCAGGAATACCCGATTTCGTGTATTACATACTATTATATTTTTTTTCATATGGACCCTCCGGAATATTTTTACGCTGCAGCAATAATACAGGTTCATGTATATGGCTCTCGGTCCTCTTCGGACATGGGTGATAATACGCGTATATTTATATAAGGGGTGTAGGTATAAGGATAATAATATGACGATTTGACATTGAAATTTAAAATCCTTTTGAATACGTCAGAATGGTATATATATACGTAGACACTGCAGCGTGGTACATAAGTCACTATTATTTATTGACACCCCGATAACACCACTTTAAAACACTACAAATATTAGTACATTATGTTTAGTAGTTACATATATGATATTAGTACCTAGGTAGGTATATATAATATTATCGTCACTGAAGCACAGGATTTTCGTTTGGGAGAGGCTCTCTCATATCTTGTCAGTCCTCACATATTATATTATATGTTTTGTACCTATGTATACTTATTTGTTATTTGTTATTATATATATTATGTAACTGTGTACATAGAACGAAGCGTCACTGCAAATATCGTTGTATTTCATTTGACAAATCGTGTACACAAATAATAATAGGTATACTTACAGGCGAGGTTGAGGATCCTTGACAATAATATTAATACATTAAATTTGTCACAGTGTTATTAATGTGAGTATTGTGATGCATACACATTACACTGTCCCGAATTATATAAATATTCTACAGGGTGATTTACCCAATCATTCTCACCCTCTTGTTCCCTTTTATCTTAATGTATTTATTCAATTATATAAGTATTATTAATTATTATATTTGAGACTGTTGGAGGCTTGGAGCACCATATATTTTTTTTGTGATTTTAGACCATGCAAGTGTAGTAAGTTTATGGTTTATGGTTTATGTACCTACCTATTGTACCTACTTCCCGATGTCAGATTATTGTTCTGAATATGTTTATGAACTTATTAGCTTATTTTATAGGTTACGTAGGACAAATAATTTTTAATTTAATAAGCCCTGATAGGACGCTACATGGACATTTGTTGTCTCCGTCTTACAAGAGCGCATATGTCAAATCTACACACAGCAGAACGCGTTTAGCTTCGCCAGTTTAAAAATTAGAATGAATCAAACTATTATGAAACTTGATGGTAAGAACATTACCTGTGTTTGTATGTGGGTTTTTTACGATAGTCAATTGTTGAAACAAGTTTTGCATACCTATATATAACAGGGATGGTAAACAGGATTTGTTCAACGTGCCAATTTATGACACAATTCAAAAAAATTTCAGCCGTGCCACTTATTTAAATTTGAGATCTTACAGAGAATTTTTACAAAATATGAACGACAAATGAATGATAATAATTTAGAAAAAAATCATCTTCTATTGATTGTTAGAAACATTTTACTTCATATTACTTGAAAGATTTTTTATGTCTTGTTAATATGCGCTGTTGTTTGCAAGGTATATAAATATATATATAGCATATAATTTAGCGTAAATTGAAAATGCTCATCACTCAATTTAAACTAAATTATCGTAATAATGTTCTCACCATAAAGTTTAATAATAGATAGATTCACTCTAATTTTTGAACTAATAAAGCTAAACGTTATCTGCTGACAAGGCCGTAACTGGAAAAAAATTTCGGGGGTCCAACATTTTTTTAAATATAGATACTAAACACTTGTCATTTTTACGTTAATATTATAAAATTTGATAATCATCATTATTAAAAATATAAGTCATAATTATAATATTCAATTTACATAATAGTTAATTATTTATATACATATATAGAATTATTCACATTATGTAAAAGTACAAATAAAAAAAATATACAATTTTTTAAATATTAATTTATAGTCTATAAGCATGCAAAATGTTGACTATTTTACATTAGTAAAATAGCTCTATATTTTTTAAGAGCAAATTTATTTAGGACGTCTTCTGGATCCACTTTAATATTTCTATGAACACTTAATAATACTAGGCCATTTAAACGGTTTTGTCAAATAGCTATAAAATTATCAACTCGTAAAACGTTGGTTTTATGAAAATATTTTTTAGAATGTTCACTAAATACTTCAATTGCATGTTTCCAATTATTAAAAATGTTGAATACTAAAGAGGAAAGTTTTTGATCATTGCTTTTGCCTCCAAATTCCTGATTAAATATTACACAGTATTTACATATAATAGGTCACCACCATTGTATCAATTGTTGAGTAAACAAGCCATGGAAAACGTTAAAACCAGCTAAATTGAAATTTTAGTTTTTTTTTGAAGTTGTAGATTTTGGAAATACTTAATTTTTATCTGACATCCAAGGAAAAGTTAAAAATTTTTATTTTAGTTCATCACACACATTTTTATTAAACAGTAACTAATATTGTTGTTTTCAACCTCAATTGTTTCGTTATCGTTTGAATTTAACCCATTATTTTGTTTTGTTTCTGATTCTAAATTTTTAGTTTACACAATACTAGAACTTTCCTGATCAGATGATAAGTTAATATCTATTTGTGTTTGGACAGTGGGGACATCATCAGTCTAAAATAAATAAAGTAGTACTTTTTAATTTATATATTGTATGGTAATTAATAACTATTTATCCACAAAATAATTTCTATTATATCCATTTTATATAGTAATAATCAGTAATTTTTTAACATAGTTTTTGACGCTTTGTAAAATAATTTTGAATTTGGTTTCTTTTACTCATTTTATAAAGTTAACGTGAGCACGAACAGCAGTAAAATGAATGTTTTACAATACACATTATAATTGTTATATTCTTAATCTTAAATAATTTGGATTTTCAGCAATCGACTTTCATATATAAGTTTATATTATCTGTGACAATCACCTTCTATTGTATCTAGTACCTAACCGGCTAACCTTAGTGCCTTACCTTACCTATTAAACCTAATCTTTATTACGACGTTGAAATAAAATAAAATGATACATTTTATGTTATTTTAAAATACTGCTTTAACGAAAATATACAATTATTATTTAATACAAATTATAGTTAATAAATTATATTCACCGCTAAAATGTTTCTACTATTAAATATTTCGGGGGAGGGAGGGGAGGGGCTGCCCCCCCCAGTTACGTCCTTGTCTGTTGAGCGTAAATTAAAAACTATTCGGTCTATTCGTACACATTTTGATTCATATATAGGTACATTGTTATATATACATACATAACGTCTGGTGAATCATCAGCCTCATTTCTCTACTTGAATTACTTATGCATTTATTCAAATTCTGAATTTTCAAATATTTAAGTATACATAAGAGTATAAATCCAGATTATAATAAGTACTACTTAAACTTTTTATATGTGCTATAATTAAGATAAGATAGCCAATAAAAGCAAACGATTGAAAAGGAATTGCCATTAAAAACTAGAGACGGAAAAATTGGAAAAAAATAAAAATAAAAATATTTGTCTACCTATGACATTAATATTATAATACCATCGTCTTTTATCACGTCAAATACGATTTCACGGGAAGTCATATACTTCATAATCTTTTAAATTGTGAAGGGTTCCACGTGCGTACAATTTTTATAATATATAATATACAAGGCTGGGCATTAACGAGTTAAAAAGTTAAAATTAAATTAACTTTTTAACTTAACTAGTTAATTTTGGCTTTTCATTAACTTAACTGTTAACTTACTAAATTTCTTTCTTAATTAACGTGAAATTAACGAGTTAATTTTTCATTTTAAGAAGTAAGTTAAGTTAATTTATTTTGTTTTTAATTTAATTATATTTCACTATTTCAGTCTATTTCGTTTTTATGTTAAAAAATATGTATCGTAAATTGTTTTAAGTTAAAAATGTATTCGAATCTAAATTATATGGAAATACTGTATGAAGTATAAACACTATATATTTACTTTTAGGTTGGAAAAAATTTAAGTAAACTAGCGTTGTATAAACAAATTAACTTTTAACTTAACTGAGTTAACCTATAGTTAACTAACTTTTAACTTTTTGTTATTGGTGCATATTAACTTAACTTAACTGAGTTAAAAAAAATCATTAACTTGCCCAGCCATGATAATATGTAATTAGAGATGTATGTACAAACACACACGTGCAAGCTTAGTGTCGTTCTAGATCGGAATTGGAGTGCACCAAGTATAATTAATTTATATAATAATATAAAATAAACTGCGCTCAACTCTCAAGTAAAGCTGCGCAATATTTAACAAAAATTCGGTAAGGATAAAATTAGGCAAGTCGTAAAAATGTATCTATAATATTCAGTGGCGCAACCAGGATTTATTTAAGGAGAGGAGGGTGGAAGGTCCAAAAAATGTATTTATTTACTGTTTTACCGTGCCTTTCCTGAGTTTATACTTTTGTATAATAGGTACATACATTGTATAGTACATAGTATATTATACAAAAATGTCTACTATATATTATTAACAAATAACAAAACGTTTTTATAAAAATGTCAGGTTAAACAATAAAAATATATATTTTGACATTAGCAAAGAGGGAATCTGGACCCGGGGTCCACCACTGATAATATTATATCTGAGGTAGTAATATCAGGAATTTTAATATAATATATGGTCTTTAGTTATACTTAAAAATTCTAAAAATCAGAATTTGAATAAATATATTTTTTAAAGGAAAAATTTGGTGAGCATTTTTTCACCAAAAAGTAAATTTTGTATTTCATTTTGGGACCCCTTAAAAAAACTGATCCATGGGCCTTTGGTGTGCCAGGCCGACACTGATTTTGATACCAGTTTCAAAGTATTCGAACAAACCGGTGCTACATTGCTACGTCAAGATCGCATTGGTATGTTTGTTCCCGGTATGTAGCAAAAACAAGCAAGTAACATATTCTGAAAGTAACGTAGTAAAATGTTGATACCCGCATTTCAAAGTGTTCGAACAAAATTTCGGTGTTGGAAAATTGTCTAGATTCTGGAATTTTGGAAAAACTGGACGGTAGCAAAATATAGCAATAGTTTATAGCAAAATATTTATGTAGGTATATTTTGAGGTTGTAGAATTAAGTGTAACAGCACTGACTTGAAGGAGTGAAGAACGGTACCAATATATAATATGCATATGAATACCAGCCATATATTTATAACCCATTTATACAATATTTCAGGGAAACTGGAATTCATATTAAATTTCAGCATATACCTCCTTGTTTACCAGCTGTAACTTCATCGGGATACAACTCGCGGTAACTGCAAACATAAAGGCCCACAGCCCGTGAAAACTAAACAGATAAAAATTATACTTTTACGCGTTTGGCTTAGGTATTATTGCGGCGCGATTGTAAAGCATACGAACATCGCATACAAGACTTGCGGGGGGTCTCGGGCGCTCAACGACGACGCATAAGTACGTACCAGCTACACTATCAGCAGCTATATCATATTTTAGTAATTTGTCGGGGGGCGGCGGCTTGAAGACGCACGGGCCGTGTTTGGGTGGCGCGTGGTTGGACGGCGGCGGGGGGGATGGTTCGCGCGTGTGCGGCCGGCGTATACCCACGACGTGTACCTGCAACGCCACTGCTCGCCCAGGAGGAGAGGACACGCGAAGCGCGACAGAAACCTAGGGAACCGTGAAGACCACGAACCCGTGGTTCCCCCCATGAACCAGACCAGAACGCATATCGGCGCAATTAGCGTCACCGAGCAGAAGCAACGGCACCGAAGACGGAGGCGGTGGATATATTATAATAATAATAATAATATTGTTATTATACAGGGTGATTCGCCGAGCGCGTGCTCACACCAATTTTTCCACACAGACGACTTGGTGAGGGTTTTCCGCTGGGGCCTTTGAATTATAATTTTTTAACCGTAGCTTTAGAGAGCTTCGGGGAAGCTATATATGTATATTTGATGCTATATAGAACCCCGAATTTTCTTTGTGTGGTGACCTCACCCCTGTATGATCAAATCTGTACTTGTTTTAGTTTTTTTTTATTTATTCCAACTGAAATTATCATTCAATTGTATACGTGGAATACAGTACCTAACTGATGAATATTTTTTGGGTGGTGGTGAGGAGGGGGATAGATCCCTCATAAACTTTTTTTCAATACTTACGATCTTAACTATAACCATAAACTATATTTTTAATGATCGAAAAGTGAATGTAATCAGCCACATCCCCTGCTCTTATGTCGAAATCATTTTACCACCATTGAATTAATTGTTTGCTATAATTATATCATGTTCCATGGCCAATAGTATCTAGTAGACAGTCGTAGTACACTATAATTTATAACAATTTATAAAGGTTTAATTTGACTTAGACCTATGCCTAAAACCTACTGGTGTACACTCTTTTAATGATTGCAATTGTTTAAATAATTCTTGTGTGTGTTTATTCGGGAAGAGTGGGCAGCTATATTAAATATCTTGGTGTACATTTTTTAGTTTTTACCATATAGGTACAGACTAGAATTTGTTGAACAGGTATATTTTGTAAATAATTGTGCAGTAAAAAAATTAATTTATAAATTTCGATTATTAAAAATATGTTAGATATTAAAACTGCGTTAGAGTTATTTATTTATTTGTAGCACAATCAGTTTTTTTTTCATATGGTATTCCGGAGTGGGGTTGTACATAATTTAGCATTTACGCATATCTATTTTGTTTAACCAACTACATATTATAATTCGTTAACTAAATTTATTTTTAATAAACAAAAAATGTATTCTACTATAACTTTATTTATTTATTTTGAGTTTAAAGTTCGAACTTATAAACGGAAACTTTACTATACATGTTTAGAGTTAATACCCCTACTTAAATAATATTGAATAAGCTTAAAAGAACATTTAGAATGGCTCCTATTTATGTATTTTAGGAGGAGGGTCCCGTGGCTAAACCGCCTATACTGACATCTTTTTTCAGACAAGGATCTCCCTTTTCCCTAGTAAATTGTAAATTTTTTTGATTGTGCAACAATTTTAGTATGATCTATTACTTATTAATATTAAGCTATCAACATTTTATAATCTGTAAAAATTGTTTGCTAATATATAATAAACACTATAATAATTATAGATACCTCAACGTTTCATGTATTTTATATTTATATTTGATGTTACCATTTTTATAATGACTGTTATAGCATAATATTCATTTTAATAATTCAGAAATAATTGTACTCTTTGGAAATTCGATTTAGATACGCATCATCGACGTTTTCATAAAAGTCATATTCTTAACAATTTATAAAGTAGAAAAAAGCAATTTTCAATTTTAAAATTTAAGTTTTTCCCTCCGCTGGACACTCTTTATAGAATAATATGGTGTACAACAATCCAAGTGATTGAAAATATGGTCGTCATTATAGTACATACATAAATTACTTAAAAATTACAAAAATATAAATTCGATTACATTCGGCATTATACTCATTATATTAAAGAAAAAAATTGGGGTGACATGATAGGTAGTGGAGAACTGGAGAATCACCCTGTATGTATAACTAGTAGCGGCTGGCGGTCTCCATCCAATATAATGTTATATATATTATACTGTATACACATTACACATAGGTAGGTACCGTCCACCTCCACAACCACCACCTGCACCGCCTCTCCATATAATATATTATATACGGCACGGCGCGCGCGTGTGTGTTCCTTGTGCAGCAGCTTTTCCGTCTTGCTCGGTTGCGCGGCGTGTCTGTCCATTGGAAACTTATAACATCCTCCAGTGTGTGTGTGTATGTATGTGTGTGTTTATACCGTACGAGCTGGTTCGAGTCCGTGGACGAAAATGGGCCATTATGTAATAACAAAAAATAAATGCATCCCCCTACCACGTACCCGGTTACCAGTGATCCCTTCCTTCGCCGCCGCAGTACTGCTGAAATTGTGTATATAAGAACAAAAAATAATAGCTTTATGCGTATATTATATCTTATTATTTAACTATATATAGGTGTATACGTATTTTTTTTAAATTAATAGCACACAAACAACTGCATCGTTCGTTGCTTTATTAATATTATTACAACAGGTGCTTTCACGGGATTACGCATTATAGCGTGCAATGTACATACACCGTGCGCACGCTGATAAGATTTTACACGAAATATAAAATTTTTAAATAAATATTATCAACAGTCAAAAAGTACCTATATAAAATTATTATATTATAACCAGAGCTAGGCATGATTTAAAATCTTTAAGATTTTCAAAATCTGCAATCAATTTAAAAGCATTTTGATTCTTGATTTTAAAATTAATATTTACAAATAACTTGATTTTGAAAAGTCCGCGTAATTATTTTGATTTTCGAGTAATCAGTTTTTAATAATTTATGAAAAATCAATCTGATGATGATACTAAACATTGATAACAATATATTATTATCATAATGTCATATCAATGTGGCTATGGCGTGGCGTCGACATAGCTATAGACATCAATAAATGGTATACAATAATTTTATTAATTTAAAGAAATATAAATATAGTTACTAAACAGTTTCATTTATTACAATGACTTAATAATAAAAAAATACCTTTTTGGTTAAGTTATTTTTTTATCGTTTGGTCAAGAATATTTTTTAAGGATTTTGGATTTTTAAATCATTAATTTTTAAGATAATTAATTTGAATTTTCAAACCATAAAAACGTTAGAAATTGTTAGCTAAATTCAAGTTAAAAGTAATAGTTCCCCTTGTAACCAAAGATGGACAAGTTAATGAAAACAATATTAACTTGAGTTAAGTAAGTCAACGTTAATAAGGTTAAGCTTCTAGTTAACAAAAAATATATTGAGTTCTAAAGATTTTAAGTTTATATGGTTATTGGTGATAAATAATATATATTAATAAATATTTTTTTAAACCATCAACTGACCACCTATAGGACTCATGTATACTACTATAAAGTGCCTAGTGCCCGTGCAACTTAAAAAAATCGACTTTTAACTTAGCTTTAACTTTTTAAATAGATAATACGATAAAAAAGCTAGCACCTAATAATATAATAGCCAATTCAGCGTGAAGCTATTTAATACAAAATTATTATGAGTTTAATCACGTAATATTATGATTATAATATAATGCGATGGTATGTATATATGTTCTTCGATCTTCACGTAGTGTATTTGCTTAGCTATAGGTATTATGCGGTAGTAGTACCTATGTCCTATATAGCCGGGTTTTCTATCAGAATACGTTTTTTAAACACCGGACTCGTTCGTTATATGTATTATAGAAGAAATTACCGTTTTCCTCCGTCGCACGGGTATCGTGACGGCTCTTATTAAAACACACGCGATTCCGGATTCGGTTTGTACAAGACGTACTTTGTGCCGTTGCACCAGGTGAGCACCTACGTCACAATATAATATATATATGCTATTTATAATAATATTATCTACGTTTACGGTCGTTTGCGGCGTTCGAAATCGCATGTACCTACACACAACTTATATATAAACGCATAATATGTCTGCTCGTACAAATCGTCGGACCGCTTATAACATTGTTTGCGCGAAATGCACAGGTAGAGGTAACCTCCACACTCACACAAACACACGATTGTGTAGCTATATTAACTGCACGCCTACCTATGTACAGGGTGTGATACATATTCCAAGTAGCGAGCACACTCACCCCATTTTTCTTCTTCTTCAAAATCGATTTTTTTTTTTTTTAATATAGGTACTATTAAAGACCATATTTTCGAATGTTTTAAATTGTATAGTTACTTAAGGAGTGTTCCGTGGAGATACGATAACTTCTGTTTTTCAAACCAGAACCTCAATTTCCTACTGTAAATTATTTAGCGACAATTTCTATGCGGCAAAATCAAAATACAAACTAGTAATTTTTGAGTTATTCGAAGACGTGAGCCTATGGCGATTTGAAAATGTACCAATTAATACTAATCCATCAATATTTACGATTCGTAAAAATGGTCCAAGTATACTAAATACAAGATCCAACGTATCATATTATGCTTTATATTTTTGTAAAACCATTTTTAAGGACTATAATATTCCTTATAGTATAAACATTTAAACAACTATAAAACTATACTCGTTCAAATTTTAAATTATGTGTATCAAAAACTAAATAATTCATAGCAAAAAAAGAGGAGAGAGGGGACTCCTATTAAGTAATGAAAAAAAATGTTGAGATTTTGATAATGTGGAGGTATTTAACTGAGTTTATATTTAAAAATTCTAAAGATCAGAATATTTGAGTAAACAAATTGTCAAACTAACAAATGGGGGGTGTGTGCATGCTTGGTGAATCACCCGGTATATACAGTATACACTCGGCAGCAGTCACTCCGATTACGAATCGACGCGCATCGCCACTAATTACACTTAAAAACGATATAAACACACACACACACACACACATATATGAGTTCGCCCCGCAGGAAACGAGTCGTTAAACGCGCATTTCGTACATTATACATATTATAATATGAAAGTAGTTCGCCAACGTCAACGTGATGATAATATACCTCTATACGCTTACACACAGTTACACCTGGAGATGTCTTATCAATTATATTATGTACCTTGCATGATGAACCTACCTATATATATATATATATATATGGTATACACCCGCGTGCTACGCGCGCGCACTTTCCTAGCTGCTGTACGTGAAACCGACCGTTATTATATATAGGTAGGTAAAGCTACGTCAAGCGAATATGTAAGTACCTATCTGAGATGTGAAAATTCCCGTTTTCTATATGTTATACATATATATGTATAGGGCTCGGAAGTTGTCGCGTTGAATTTGCATGTTTTTTGTTTCCTGCAGTTATATACCTATTATATAGATTTATTTCAGCTAAGTAATAGCCAAGTATAACGGGGAGAAATTAATTTCAAGACCCTACGAAAAAAATATTAAAAGTTTATGCGACGCATATTTTTGCATATTTTGTTATTGTTTAATTTTAAGCACATATTATATTTCTTAATCTTACAATTTTCTAGAGCATATTTTATGCAAATTAAAGTAGGTATAATACATACATCAATTTTGAGAGCTCTCAGTTTTCACTTTACGCATTGTACATTTGTATCGCATTTTTCAAATGTCTTTAGAGAAAAACCACATTTATATATTATACGCTTTTTATTAAGATTTTTCCACCTCTTTGTAACTACATATGTGCGGGTTAACTTTTTGAGAATAAATTGAAAAACCATCGTTGTTGATGAAGTGAAGTAGTATAATTCGAAGAGGCCAAATGCCAAAAGTTCCAATCGAGTTGTATTTTTCCTAAAATATATATTTGAATGACACCTTCAGCCGTTTAACATCGATATTTCTTTATGACTTAAACACTTTTTTTTCTGTAAAATTTACAAAATTCCAGATAGTTTCAATTTTTACCAAAAGAGGACAAGTAAATGAAAAAAAATAGTAGTAGTTAATGAACAATATATTTATCTGTATATAAGTTTAAAGCTAATGTGAAGAGTCAAATCTCAACAAAACTTGGTTGAAAAGAAGTTACGTAGTTAATTTTTTTAAATACTAAATCAACATTTGGTTATAAATGCGATTTATACCATTCCTTTTTGTTGAACATTAGCTCTAATGGTTTAGGTAATTAATTACACATTTGTTGCAACTAAATTATTAAATCAAGAAATCAACCACAATTTGTACTGAACGTATTATTTTTCAAATTAATTGGAAATGTTAATTTGTCACTACGGATAATTTAACCATAGTTAAGTTGTTAATAGTTAATTAGAAAATAACTTACAAGTCGAGTTAAAAAAATTCAACTTTATATACATAATTAATGTGCTTTGTGCTCACCTCTGTATATTGTTTTATTATGTCATATAGCTGCTAATCAGTAACTCTTTATTTCTAATTTTAATAAATCGAATAATGCAATCAATTAACATCTAATTATATATTAACAGACTGTAATACTTTTGACTATACACTTATATAGGTATATACAAACAACGTTTAAAACGACTAAACGTTTACCTAATCGATATATAATGTGAATATACGTATGGCTAGGTACTCAAAAATAAAATATAATAATTATAAATGAGCCGACTTCTTTATATTATTTATTTATAGGTGGGTACGTATAATCAAGATTTATGCGTCAACAAAGTTAATTATAAACAAAAAAATATCTGGTTAAAATTATATGTATTATTAATTATGGAGTGTTCGTTCAGGCGTCTTCCGTATAAAACAGAATCTTCCAGTTTTTAAGTCGTGTCCTGCAGGTGTCTTGAAAATAATAGTAAGAATGCACGGTACTTTATTAAAACCTTCTGTAAAATTCCTCCTGAACCTTAGGAGTTAGGGGTAAACTAAAACGAAAATAATTATATATTATAATATACATTATTATATATAATATTTTCTATTCGTTTTACTCTTCATCGAGATAAATTGATTTTCATTTCAAAACCCAATCATAGCCCAACGACATTTTTTTCTAACCACTATAATTAAATGTTTTAACGTCGTATGGTTCATTAAAGAAAAAAATTATGGGTGGAAGGCCACTATATATATAACGTCTCATGCTGTTTTTTATTTTTATGTTGAAAATCTGAGCAGCCGGCTTGACGATTACTAAAGTCAAGACCACACAAAGGGGTGGGGTGAGGGAAATATATTATACGTCGTTTAACTTAAAACAAAGATTGTTAATAATAATAAGCTATTTGTTACATAAAATCAATGAATTATTTTGGCACTGCCGTCCTGCCTAGTTAAAAAAAATGTTATCACTGTTACTTATTATATTATTGTTTGTATACAGATTGTAAATTTTTTCCATCATTCTAGATGACGACAAACACGACAAAGTCACTCATTTTATGAAATTGTAACGTCATTTAGCCTCTTTCATCACCTACCTAGTTTTGTTTGTATACCACAAAATGTGCATTCTTCGTGTTTACTGTAAATATAATATTCAATGATATTATGCATTCTACTTAAAATAATATGGAAAATAAATAGTAGTTGATTAATTGTATCGTGTGGGGTGATTTGTGGACATAATGTATTAATCAAATCTTAAAAGGACATTGTAGTAATAAATTTCTAAAATACATGCACATAGATTCATCCCAAAATATAAAACAAATTTACATGAATTATTTAGGGAAATGCGAATTCATATTATATCCAGAAGGTATTTTGAACGTATCTACAGTCTACACCGTGTTTTCGATATATGTACTATAACTACTACTTTTGCATGACAATATGACATTATGAGAAAACGAAAACTGACTAGTTTACGGGTATGTATTCTGGGTTCCTATAATAATATTGGAAAACTGTGCAAAACCGCGAAAAGAAGAATGACTGAGATTCTTTAATTCGATAAATTAATAATTACTTTTTTACTAGGTAATACAATGAAATATTGTCTTAAAGTAGCTATAGTAGCTACCCTGAATGTGTATACCTACCCACAATAATATGCATTATTATTTACTATTGCTTTGACTGAAATATTGTGTAAAAACAAATAAAATACTAAACCGACTGAAAAATCGTCCTGTTTATTCAGCCTCTCGTCGTGTGCAGTGCACCGCGTACACCTATATAATATTATACCTATATTATTATACCTATAGCGCGCGTACCTACATAATATTATCGTTGCAGAGTGTTTCGCCGACCGTTCACGTACTTTGTGTTGGTTATGCAACGAGCTTATGATAATTTACGATTCCATCGATTTATTTATATATTTATAATATGTGCGCATATCCCGATCGACATGAATGACAGTCGTAATAGCGCATATATATAGCTGCAGCGCTCGCCACTCGCGGCTATCCGTAAAAGAATCTCGGCCGTTTTTTTGTTTTGCGCGCAGTTTTGCAATAGGTACCTACAGCATACATATACGAACTAGTAGGTTTTCGTTTTTCCATAAAGTTATGCAAAATGTATTCATCGAAAACGTTCATATAATATATATCATATCTATATAGGTACCTCTAATAATAATAATAATAATAATATGAATTCGCGTTTCCCTAAAATCGTGTAAATGTGCGTAATAAATCGAGTGGTTTCGATTTACATGCATATATTGCCATATTGGTATGTTTTTCACCGCGTCCTTTTACGAATTTGGGCAGTATATATAGGTCTGTCCACACAAATCCATCACAAACGGTCTATTTTATTAGTATTATTTTTTACTAAGTAGACAATAGTTGTATATATAATATTTTGTTGGTGCTTATCAGTTATTATTAAAAAAATTAGTAGATATATACGTAGTTGCATAGATATTTTGTATTAACCGGTTTGTGTCAATTTTTCACATTAAAAATATAAAAACTGAATACCGAGCTACGCTTACTGATGATGTTTTAGAGCAGTGTCTTCGTCATCTCTTTTTCTACACTTTTGATATATCCATATGTAGGTACTATGTATCATCTACGTGTACACGATAAGTCGATAAAACAACTATATAGGTTCCTACGTACTGCAGATTAAGTTATACTAAGACAAATATTGAATTGTAATTAATTAACGTAAAATAATATGATATACATAATGTAACTATATTATATTACGTAAATAATATATTTTAATTACCTACCTAGGTAGGCATTATTTTTTATTTTTATTTATTTTATAATTATAATATGGTTATATTATATACCTATAGGGTTTTTGTTACGACACTATTATTAAACACTTTTGATTGCATTTTTCAATATTTATTTCTATAGAAAAATTATTAATACTATAATATCAACTATAATATTATGCAACAACTAATTTTTCGTCATTTGCATAATGAGCGAAAATCTAAAATAACGTACGGTTATTAGACGGTTTAATTAGTGTATACGTCAACGAACAATAATAGCTCAATTACCTTGTACATTAAATTATAATTGTATAGTACCAAATATATTAATTACCTATTTGATATTTATATTACTGAATAGGTATACTACGTACAAAATATACATTACTTCGGTGCGTATATAATTGGATGGTTACAGTAAGACACATATTATAATGTGCATAAAATCTTTAAAACCCAAATTACCTGCTCATAGAATAGTGATTATTATTTCAACCCCATGTACATGACGTGCAATAAATACATAAATACATGTATAATTACTGAGATGAAAAAATTGGCCTAACGATTAAAAATAATGACCCACCTACTTAAATATTGACAATCCTATTAAAAATAAAACTCAAATGGCGCTGCAGAGTATATACAATGTAAATTGTAAATACCTGTAAATCACTGATATAAATAACCACTTGTGGCATCTAAAACGAAAATATAATAATAACAGAGATAGTATTTAATACCTATAATTCACACCTAATATATTATATGGAATAGGCTTTAGCAGGATCATGATATTGCAGACCTATGTATATCTCATGGCCGTTGGTTTTCCAATAAATGAACATCACCCAGTTTCTCTGAACTCTATGTTGTGGTTTTTTTTATACAAATACAAATTACCTTAAGACCAATTCATTTACGAAATATCTGTTTGACTGTATGGTCTGTATGGTCTTACAATGTATAATACGTTAATAGTTACCAGGTAGTAGGTACCATTAGTCGACCTCCGTAGAAAACTGAAGAAAACAACAGTGCATATAACTCTGGACAGAGTTCAAACACCGCATAATGGTGCTGCACCCTTATGATTTCAACTTGAAAAAGGTCTATAGAAAAAACCACATAGGTACTTAATCGGCTCATTGTATGGCAAAATAACGCACTATATTTTCAATCTAGTGACCACTGATTTTTGCACTAAATTTTGTTTTGAATTGTGATATTCTATATACTCATCTAAAAAAAAAATTAACTCAAGCTTGCATAAGATAAAATTGTTATTGTAACAAAAAAATATTGTAAAATATAGAATTACAATATGCGAGTATCGTAATGAGTAACCATATTAGCTGACGGCAATTTCTTTTATATTTTAGATTCTGAGCGGAGCGCGATGAATGTATTGATTTTATAATGATGGGGTTTTTTTGGGGGAGGGGGCAGTGAAAATGGATTGATTTTCAACTTTGAGGATGGCGTCTGGTAGCAAATTGGGTCTGGTTGGTGTTTTTGTTTTGTGGGGGGGGGATGTTTGAATTACCATTTGTATGATAAATGGTGCCATGTATCAGAATATTACTGTACACAAAAAGAAATTAAAAATTTTTTTTTTCAGTAATTTTTATTGGATTTGGTTTAAAAAATTGTAGGAAAAAATTATATTTACTCAGAGGTAGTACCTACATATACAAGATGAAGACTTGCTTATTAGAGCACATGATTTTTCTTTTAAAAATTAAGAAAAAATAGAGTACTAAACGTTAACTTTTGTGGATCGTGAGGCTGTTTGCGACCAACGCCCAGTGCTGCTTCAGCCAATTTGATTCTACAGGGACTTGAGTGAAATTATTTTTATCTATTTTCTGTACTACTTATTTTATTGTTATTTACACAGTATTTCTTTAAATACTCGCGGGCCTGTTCAATATACATCTGAATGTATCGTGATTATTTTAACGAGCGTTGTTAGACCGAAAGTTTATAATATAAACTAGCTGTTGCTGACAATCTGCAGACCGCCTCGCAGGTATATGAAACCAACTTAAAATATCTCAACGGGCATGTTACCGCGGTCGATTCTTCATCATGCTCAAGTAGTCAAATCTGCAGTATTAAAATCTATTTTCATTGTATTATTATACTGTTCGTGTGACTCTCTGTTCCTTATTCCAGCCATTATATACTGCAGTATACATATATGTCATATGAACAATTAGCGTCTCAGGCTTTTGCGATAATTACTGTCGATAGGGTTAAATCATAATTTTGTTTTATAGTTCGTCGGTTGTATATGAATACTATATATGCAGAGGTTTAATGAAAAACGGGAGAGGGGGATAGTTACCAAATTTGCAATTACAAGTGGTATAAATGCCAAGGCTGGGCATTATCGAGTTAAAAAGTTAAAGTTAGTTTTATTATAACTTTTTAACTTAACTAGTTACTTTTGGATTTTCATTAACTTAACTGTAGTTACTACTGTTGTCCTAACTTACTAAATTTATTTTTTAATTAACGTGAAATGAATGAATTGATTTTTCATTTAAAGAGTTAATTAAGTAAATTAATTTTGTTTTTAATTGTATTATATTTCACTATTACGTTTTCAATTTTTCAAGTCTAAAAATATTTACCGTGAATTGTTTAAAGTTAAAAATTTATATCATTTGAATTTAACTTACATGGAAATACTGTATAAAGTAAAAACACTAGAGTCTATAATTTAGTTTTGGGTTGGAAAAAAATTAAGCATGCACGTTAGCGTTGTATAAACAAATTAACTTTTTTTAATTTAATAAAATGTTAACAAGAAGTGTGTATTAACTTTTAACTTAACTGAGTTAACCTATTGTTACATTAACTTTTAACTTTTTGTTATTGGTGCATAATAACTTAACTTAACTGAGTTACAAAAAAAATCATTAACTTGCCCAGCCTTGATAAATGTAGTATAAGTATAAATTAATACTCGTATGGATTTTAAAAAAATGATAAATTAAAAACATATATAAAAAATGTTGTATATTTTAGACTCGTTTTAGATGATAAATAAGTATATGATAACTAATAAGTAGAGCTCTAATAAGTTGACCAGCTATTGGTTAATTAATTGATGGTAATAACTAATAATTTATTAGATAATTTGCAATTATAAAATACCAGCTATACTCTGAAAAATAATCATTTTTAATGAAAAATTGGAGAAAAAATGATTGAAAATAGATAAATTCGTGGAAAAAAAATAACATAATTATGCAAATGTATTATGTTTTAAATTGTGAAATGGCCAATTTATATGCAAAATAAGTTTGTATAGATTAGAAATGACGAATGATGATCTCATGAATAATCCAATTCGTGAGTTGGTCTTGGTAACTACTTAGAAATCGTTATGACCGGGTGAATAAAATATATCATAAACTTCCGAGCTCTACCAATAATCGTGTTGGCGTTTAGATTATATAAATGCGTATAGTAGTCATACCTCTACATATCCTCTACTTAGGGAATTTTTTTTCTAAATTAATTAATAACAAACGTGTCTTTGATATGATATTATTATGGTGTCGCAAAGGTGGCTATATATACATTATAATAAAAACTTAAGAAATCCCGGGCCTTTTGTCTCGTAAATGAAAGGAAACGCTTCAGTGCCGGATACTACGCAGACGACGAGGATGAAGTAATTAGAAGGAAAAAAAAAATAAAAAAAATACCACCCCTGCCCCCTCACACACACAAATCGGTGTAATGTAACGTGGCGTTTCAAACGCGTACCTAATCTGTGATTTATATTGTTATTATTATTATTATCAGGTCTGGTGGTTTATTTTCGTCCGTTTTTCTAGGCCGCGGGTTTGAAAAACATGGAAAAAAATTCAAGTAAAAGCTTCCGAGCAAACGTCGCGCGGTGCGGTCCATCGCAAACGAGACGCATTCGGTGCGTATCGGATGATGAAGAACGCCGTACTACGATCATATTATTATTATAATATACATTTACGCATTATTATTATTATTATTATTATACAGCGGTTCCGATCAATTAGGCTTGTCGCGCATGGGGCACGTGGCTCCCGGGCTGATACGCCGGTAACACCTGCCGGAGCGTCGTCGTTTTTCCCGGTTTCGGCGTCGTTCGGTGCAGCTGCTGCTCCCGCGTGGCATAATATACACTATACAGGGTGATGTGCCACCGACGGCGCAGACTTCGGTAAAACACGTTTAAAAATTATTTGGAATATGTACATATACTACAAAAAAAAAATAATAGCATTCAGAATAAAGTACGATTTAAAATAAATATAGATACTATAAAAGTATCTATTACAAAATATTTAAAAATAAATATTTTTTTTTTCATTAAAATAATAATACTTTTTTACAGCAATATTTGAAATGATAGCTAATGTCAAAATATATTGTACTTGTATATATAATGATCTATAATATAATAATGTATGTTTATAACTTTTATATTATTATAAAAGTATTCTGAATAAAGTTTTATTAATAAATTGGTCTACTACATATTATATTATCCCCATTCGTTATTCGTACACAAAATATTTTTATATTTTATTAGCCGGCTATTGGGCCAAGACCAAAATTTGAAATGTTTTAAGGTTACCGGCAATTGGGCCATATATTTATAACTTAAATTATTATTAATTTAATATAGCTCACATATTTAAGAGAAAAAATAGAGTCCTTTAATAGGCTTAAACGACGGATATTTTTTTAAAACAAATCATTAGTTTGGTATAATGATAATATACCTGGTTATAGTGTGATACCCTCATATTATGTTCCCCAACAAGTATAAGGAAGTTCATAAAATAATTAAGTAGCGGCCCAGTTACTGAATGCACCTTTTATAAATGTAAAATTGTAATGGCCGGTTACTGCAGGGGCCATTACAATTTTACATTTATAAAAGGTGCATTCAGTTACTGGGCCACTACTTAATTATTTTTGATACCTACTATAAATATTGTAGCGTATTATTAGACCACTTTTGAATCACAAAATGTTCAACTATTGCAAATGTAAGAATACATAATTGAATAAATGTACATGGTTTTAAAACACTTGATATGATTTTAAAAACCTCTTTCACTTAAAGACTGCAAATCGTTGAGCAGATTGTTTTTTGTTTTTGAAAATGTCGATGAATCTAAACCAAAATTTTAACTTACAGTTTTTCTGAGTTGTTACAATTTACAGTATACTATTAGGATATAGGTAATAGTCGTTAAAATCATTTTACAAATATATAAAATATAATATATAGGCATACTATTATAATATTGTTATAATATAACTGGATCTGATACGCGGTCAACACTTACTCGAAAATAAATCATCTGATCAACGATTTATATAGGAAAGAGAGGCGATTCTCGTTTGGAAAAAAATTAGTTGATGTATGGGGACACTCCGACTTGAATGGCGCATAGACAATCTGAGCATTTGATCCTAGTTCACTGCAGCATACCTCCCTATTCGTACCTATACATAGTTGAAAATTGCAAAAATCAGCGTTTGAATAAAATATTCCTTTATTGGTGGGAAAACATGGGGAGGTGAGCTCGCTCCGTGAAACACCCCGTATAATATTATTACTATTATATACGCGCGCCAGCACCATCGCTACTACTGCTGCTGCTGCTGCTCAGGACGAGTGACGACGACCGTACAATATTATTATATTCCTCCGTGTCGATACATACATTACGCCGATCAACCGTCACAATATGCACCGCTGGTCTCGTCCCTGCAGCAGTGCTTTGCCGGGCACCGATCGGCTCTCGTACGTATAATACACTCATTGTCTTTATACGGCCACGGCATTGTGTCATATAATATTATACTATTATGTTATTGTCATGTTCGTCGGCCGCCACTGAATATTATATGGTACACGCACAAGTATTACGATGTACATGACGTCGCAAAGCGCACCCGTAATCGTATTATACCAAAGCAGTAAATAGGTATAGTACCTATATTGTAATAGCCGCAGCATTGTTGTACAGTAATGCAAAGGCGAGGGAGGAGGGGGACATTGACTGGTTGTTATAAAAAGCTGAAGTCGAGTTGAACATTTAAAATTTTTTAGTTCAATTATTGGTTAGATGGTTAATTTTCCAATCAACTCGAGAACGTAACTATAGTTTTTAATAATTGACTGTTGAACCAATCAGTTAAAATCAAACGTTTTTGAAATGTATGATTTTAATGGTCTTAATAGTAATTAATATATTAATCACTACAAGTATGTGGTAGGTACAGTGTACACGATTACTTATTTTGTTATTGATGTATATTTTTATTTTGATAAAAATTTGAATACCCATAAAATACGCCATTTTAATTACGTGTGATGACAATTTCCCGATATTTCCGCCCATTCACGAGTATTCTCGAAAAGTTTACATTATCGGGAACTGTCAAATTATATGCAATAGGTCCATACTTCAAACAAAAATTGTATTATACTAGTGCATACAATAGTGTTTAATTTGGAAACCATACTTGTTCGACCATGAAAAAAATTCCTCAAGGCCCTAAAATCTTTTTCGTCCTGGAAATATTTAGTGATTTTTTTAGGATATAATATAAATGAATGCTTATTTCGAAGTTTTACAAAATATATGTTTCCCTATAAAATAAGTCGTTACTAAAGAAAAAAACTCATATTTTGCATAATACCTATAATAAAAACAGAATATATTATTAAATTAAAAATAAATGTAGGTACATTGTAGGTAAGTTTTTATCCAATAAATCTCTTTAAATTTAACAATGTCAGTAATATCTTCAACATCAATGTTATACAATATATTTTTCTCTACAGCGATAAAGCAAGAATCCATCTAATTATTAATTATAATAAATATATAACTGTCCGCTGCCCACTATATACCAACCGCGGCCCACTGGGAAAAGTCCCCATATATATATATATAAATCCCACCAGCATAGTCTGCAATCACTGGTTTAGATGCATCAACGTTTTCAAAAAAATCATCTGCTGCTCAATAATTTACAGTGGTTAATAAAAGTGGCCGTTCTTATTTGATAAATTAAATTTATACCACCTCAGGAGACAGGACACGCTTCTTAAATGACAAAATAATTCTAAGTATTTAAAAATATTACGATCTATAATCAGCAATTTTGAAAATTCCCAAAACCAGAATTAAACGCACTATTAAATTATATATATGGGGGGGGGGGAGATCGTGCTCGGAGACCCATCCTGTATATTTTTATGGCTGCGCGCGTAATATTTAAGTGCATTATACCCGCATGTATACCTGCGGGGTGCAATATAAAATGTCGTGTGACAAAAACGACGAGGATTACGCGTCGAGTTCTTAATGTTCTTAAATATAATACAGGTATAGCTGGTATGCATGGTTATTATGCGATCCTCCCCAATTTTGAAAAGTAAATTTTGAAATACCCGCTGTATACATAATATATTATATATTGTTGTAAATGCGCAGTCGTGCTCCCCTTGAGGCGCGAATAGCCTTATAGCCGTAAGCCCTGCATAGGGGCAACTGCCAGGTAAAATTTATCTTTGGGGGTTGCCATCCCCTATTTATAAATAGGTATGGTTTGGTGAAACTCGGGGGGGATTACCGTCCCCTTTATAAACATATATTGTAATCAACACGTCGTGTAGGTACATGAAATAATTCAATATAATATCACGCGATGACAATGCTCTGCAGATATATTATTCGTGTTTACTACAAATTTTTAAAACAAATTAATAATATATTTCTATGTTTATCTCGATATTTTTAAGCGAATACGCTTTGATCAGCATAAATTGTATTGACTCAATATGTGCATATTATCTATTATCTATACCTTCAGATTACGACACTATGACAGATACATGTAATCTACAATTGTATTGTATTTGTAATTTATAATTGTATTGCACGGTAATGGGTATACAGTGGCGTAACCATATAGAACCATTATTGTGGGGGTACAGAGCATGTTCAAATTCATTTTTATACCAACATTTTAAATACCTATTATAAACTAAAAACAAGCTAGTACGGTAAAAAAAAAAGGTTTTGGGGGATAATATATATATCACCCATATCATCCCCCGATAGTTAAGCCACTGCATGGGTATTATAATACCATCTGAACAATCTACGACAACTATATATATAGGATCGTTTGAAAGAATAATCCCCTTTATTAAATTGAATTGATTTTTTGGAACGTACAACTATACAGCTACGTCCCAAAGATAACTCAAAAAAGTTAGCCGTCGCGGGACGCCTGGCAGATGTAAAACATCGAAATTATTTTGTATAGAAAATTCAGACGATGGTTTCTAAAGGAAATAAACACGGCATAATCAAAAACAAAATATTCAGATTTTTTTAAGAAAACTTATACTTTATTTTAAAGGCGCATTAGATGTTTTGTGCGCGTTTGGCTTATTAAAGACCTATAAAGAAATATTAAGAAGTCTGTGGTGTGGCAACACGCGCCCACCCACGCATTAGATGGTTCATATTAAAAAAGTCTGATCTGATTTGCGGTCCGATTAATTAATATTCACCATTTTAAAATGTGGCCTGATTAAAATTATATTATCACTTACTGTTTCATAATGACAGTTACAAAATATTAACAAATTCGAATTTATAGAAAAAAATAGCAAACAAATTTTACCAATACCATAATAATAATTTTTTTATTTTAAATATGAAAACAATTTTTTTTTATCTATCATTAGTAATGCATATATGATATATCATACAATAATTATAATTATTTCACAGACGGTCACGGTGTGTGTAAAAATGGGAAGGTTTCAATATGGTTCCATAATGTATAGTATTTATTTTTTAGTTAGTATGCACCCTTAAAATTCTTGGACGCAACTAGTAATTAGTAACCTACCTAGCAATTGTTATAGGTTTAAAGGCGTACATTACAATACAATATGTGTCTGGTATACTAAATTATATAAGATTTATATTATTATTATTATAAATATTGATAATAATATTTACGTGCCCGTCGCGTTATTGCCTACATAGCTATAGCTGTCCCGTTTATCATCAAAGCGTTTATAATACCTATATCGCATATTTTGTTATATTTTTGTTTTATTTATTATAATTAATTGTTTTAAGTCAATATTTTTTGTTTTTTCGGGGCCCTTTGTATGTCAAAAAAGAATAGGTATTGTCAATGAACAATATGAAATAAGAAGTAATTAATATAGAATTCTTATAGATATACAAAAAACTTGACATATTATGGAAGCAATACTGCGATTTAGAAAAATATTGCATGTGGGCTGGTCGCTTTTGGTGAATGGAGATCCAATATAGTTTAATGAAAACGATCTTAAAGTGAAAACCAAATGGCAAAAGACCACTGGGCAGATCAAAACAAAGGTGGACTAACAAAGTAGAAAATAATTTAATGGAAATTGGAATACAGTAGTCAGTATGGAGAAACATTAGCACGGGACAGGGATATGTGTTCAAGTAATGGATCTCAATATGGCCTTTAAAACCTGAAGAAGAAGAATACATCAAATATCACCAAATGTTTAACCGATAATTTAAAACTTGCGTTTATAATATAGCATTTTTGCTATACATTTTTAATGTAATATAAGTACCGAGTATAGTGGTATATACTATTTAAGTTTGTAAATTACTTACAATAACTTGTAATATATGGTGTTTACCGATAATGATAACACAATATACTACAAAACAACTACAGACATATTATAAAAGAACATGAAAATAAAACTATGCTACAAGAACAGTAGCTTAGAAAAATTAACACCTCCCCAACGACGAAAATAAAATTATATAAAAATAATATTGACGATTTTGTCACAAAAATGAAAACATTATCTAGATGATTTATCTCAGATAACATTTCTATTGAAATTGATGTATAAAAGAAGATGCATGAATTATTTTTATCTAGATAAGACAAAAAAGATGAATATTTCGATCTAGATAATGCGCAACGCTGGGCATTCGAGAGAAATTTTGCCAGACTCCGTCTACGCGGTTGTCTGCTATTCTGCACACGACAGATGACAACTAAAAAAAAAAAAAAACTGAAGCAGACAACTAACTCGTCGCCAAACGAAGACGATGATGACGACGAACAGCAGTCGGTTGTTATTGACGTAAGTACACACGAATATTTATACATTATAAATTATAATAATATATAGGACGCGTACCTATAATAGGTATTATGTGTGTCGTCAATGTGGGTATTTTCACAAACCTCGTGTTCACTGCCGGTTCGGGCACCTGCTCGATGCGGGTGCGTGTGCGCTTGCAGGATATCGTGTATAATAATATTCGTATGGTTCGGCGGCGGCGGCGGCGGCGGCGTGCGTCCTTTACCATATTATTTTCGGGCGCGTGTCGAGACGATCGTATTTATAATAATATCGTACACAATATAATATTATGTACGGTTTGACAAAAAGGGAAAAAAATAATAATAATAATAAACCGTCATCATCCACCGGCCGCGGCGGGGGGCCTAGCTGTACCGACGGCGAATGCTCATATATTTCAAAAAATTCGACGACATACGAAACGCCAAACGGTGCACTAAATACGTGTTGCACAGCGGGAGTGTAGAACTGCACTATCCTGCACTAACCCAAACCGAAATATTCGGATTGCACCCAGGTTAAAATTACGGCTGCAGGTAACGGTCGAATTGCACACTCCATCCGATCATTCCACAGGACTTATAAAAATCTATATTCATTTATTCTGACACAGTTATTGTCAAGTATGTTTCGATCGTTTTATAGTATAATATTACAACGATGTTCATACGACATCATTGTGGTGTTCGTCAATTCCGCCGATTTCTATGGACTACCTGAATTACCTATACATACATACGTCCTTTTGCGCCGGCGAATTTATCACAAATTAAAATATATAGATCATATTATTAAGTATAGTATTTTTCAATATTTTGTACAAATACAAACACAGCAATAACAAATAAAAATAATAAAATAATTTGTACTAAACATAAATATACAATACAAATTTATGTGTATAGATATATTGTCAATATTAATAAAGTTAGTCTTAGTACCTACCTACTAAATTGTTGAAACTTGATTTGATTGGTCGCATCTATAATAATAGTAAGTGTTGATAAAAATTAAATGATAAAATAATATACCAACATTTACCTTGAGATGAATACGTTCATGGTTTTATTTTGTGTAATGGTAAGTTATAAGTTATAAATATAGTTTATAACTTATATATATATACTGACTTCACAAATTGAAACAATATATGAATAATGCTGTTTTTATGTCTTGAAATATTTTCTCCAACGATTGTTTTTTTATATGCATTATTTATGTGTTATTTCCTTTTTGAATACTATTAATTTTAATGCATGTTGTACTAATTAGAACATTTTATCGCAAATAGTTACCAAACATACTATATACAATGCCCGCACAAACGTTTTTATGCCAACAGGCAACAGGTATAACTCGATATTATTCGGAGCAATCGATGTAAGTACAACCTTTTTAATCCCAGATATTTTTTTAGCTCCGATTTCCAACGCATATGCCATATTCCCATAATCCTATACTATTAAGTATTAATTCTTTTTAGATTCTGAGCGGAGCGTTAAATGTATTGATTTTACAATGATGTGTGTTTTTTTTTTTGTCTGTCACCACCGTTTGGGGCAGTTAAACTGCTTTGGTTTTCTTCAACAGTATTTTGTTCGATGGGATAGTGAATCTAGTTCGTGTATTCGGGAAGTAAAAATTTAAAATAGTAGTTTTCAAAAGCTTTGGGAAAAACAAACAAGAAATTAAGAAAAAACGGGAATTTTTACCCAACATTGGTTTTCGAAAAAATCGATTTTTATTTTTGGTGTAACTCTAAAAAAAATTACCGTAGATACATGAAATTTTCACTGGATGTTTATATTAGCATTTTCTCTACACGATACAATTACTATTGATTTGGTTTGAGCTGTTTACGGACATTTTCAGTATCAATTTTTTTTGCTTTTTTTTCTATGAATGTCAATAAAATTGTATTTATATTGTGCAAAATAGCTTGAAAATTTAATACAAAGCTCCAAAATATATTTTTACAACGGCAGTTGAAAAATATTATAAATTCATAGTCACAATTTTTTTTATAAGCATTTAAAGTTCAAATCTTGACAAAATATGGAAAAATCACGAAATTATTTTGAGTTAGAAATTCATAAAAATGTTTCTTTTTAAATCAAAGATTTGAAAATGTAATACAAGATTCCTCATAAGTTTGCCTACCTTTATCAAAAAAAATGTCTACAAAAAAGTCAAATTAAAGTTTTATGAGCGTTTGAAATTCATATTTTTACAACATTTGATATTTACTCGATTTCTCATGTATGTAGCAATTTTCTTATTTTGTTGTAATTCATAAACGAATGACTGCAGATACATGAAAATTTTACTCAATGTTTATATTTTCTTTTCTTATTCGCCATACAATTTTGAAAATATTTTGACTCGTTTTGAACTGTTTACGGACAATTTAAATTTTTTTAGTTTTTTTTTCTATAAATAACAATAAAATTGTATTTGTTTGGCCAAAAAGCGTGAAAACTGAATACAAGGTTCATGATATATGTTTACAATAGCAGATGAAAAAATATTAAAAATATATAGGCATGTTTTTTTTTATAATCATTTAAAGTTCAAATTTTGACAAAATGTATCAAATTTAAATTTTATAATTATTTTGTAGTTAAAAATGTATTAAATGTTCACCTTTTATAGCTAAGAATTGAAAATTTAAAACAAGATTCCACGTAAATAGGTAAATATATAAATTATTTTATTCACAATAATATCATCAAATATACTTAGTAATATCGTAGTCTGACTGACCATCTTTGCTCAGAATCGTTTTTCTTATACAATAATATTATATCATTGAATTCAAATTTAATACAATCTATAACAGTGACTTAATTGTAATCTACTGTACAGCAGAGCCACGCTCACTTGTCCGCCTTTTTTAAAATTGTTTATTAGTTTTGAAAAAGTAAACATATTTTTATTTAATTATTTAAATTGTAGCTATTGTAATTATTAATAGCCTAAAAAATAAAAAAACTGTCCGTATTGACTAATGAAAATATTTCACAATATTAAAAAATGTTTAAAAGTGTATTTAAAGTCATAAAAAGTAATTTCTAAGCAGTTTTGTATATTAGTGAAAAAACTCAATGTGGTAATACATCTATTCAACTGAAAATTATTCAGGTAGTCGTTATAAAAATGAATAATTTATAAAACATATAAATACAAATATATAAGCTAACACTTTTTACAAAGGTTGTTTTGTTTTTTGTTGAAAAATATGTAATAACGAAAGTTTACTTTTTAAGTTTTTTGTGTATGAAACAAATGTTGTGCTTGGGTAGCCATAATTTGTTTTAAGGCATTCATAAAAATATGCAATTTGCATTTAACGCATCGCGCTTTAATAATATTATCACAGTAAAAACAATATTAACTTTGGAATTTAAAAATTCAAACTACTTATATTGTTTTGACCGTCGCGACTCATATCGTTCATTAAATAGGTTTCATGTAATGATCGGAACGAGTGGCAATTCGACAGAAATAAGTGCAATCCGACCTTACCCATGCAGTGTGCACAGCTGTCCCTCGACGTCCGTTCGCAGCAATACGGTACTGCACGTCATTATTATACTCGTTTGGTATACGCGGTATAAACCGATGTATATATACCCGCTACTTATACATATAGGTACAAATTACAATGTGTACAATGTACACGCGTGCAGTGTATACGTGCGCACACGTTGTGTTAATAATTTATACACCGAAAACGACGCGATGCTTAACATAGGTACGTGTATGCCTAGGTATATGAATAGTGTGTTGTTATACAGAATGATTCACCAAACATGCCCGGCCCTCCTTTTTTAAATAATATTCTGATTTTTTAAATTTTGAACTTTTGAAGTACCTAGGTAGACTATACTGAAATATCTTATTTTTAATTAGTTATATTTTCATACTTTTTAAGGAGTGTCTTGTCGTGGCGATACAAACTTCTGTTTTCAAAATGAAAACCACAATTCGTTTAATGCAAGTTATTTAGCAGATGATTTTTTTGGAAACTTTGGTGCACCTAAATTAAAATTCCAAGTTAGTTAACATTATATAAGTACTAAGGATAATACTGATAATAGCCCATAGTAATGAGTTTAAAGATAATATCTATGGGCATTAATGATATGACAATATTGTAGCAAATAACTACAATACTAATACATTAACATGTTAAAGTTTGTAAAAACTGTCCGAGTAATGAGTATACTACCTATACCCTCTATGAGTACTAGATTAAACATTAGATAGGTACATATATTTAAAATTTTTATAACACTGTTTTTTATGTTCCTTAGTATAAACATATTAAATCAATTTGGGTCGGCACTATAAAAAGGAGGAGGCTATATGTACATATAGGTATACTCATTTGAAAAACAAAAGTTTATACCGCCCCACACTCCTGAAGCGGTACAAAAACCTTCAAATTATATATTGTAAATTTCAAAATTCCAAAAATCAGAATAACATGAAGAAAATAAGCATTATTTAAGTAAACATGGTGGTTGAAAACACTTGTAGTGTATCACCCTGTATACATCTGCGTACCCGCAGCAGGTCGTCGTAGTATGCCGCGCAGGCAGCTCTGTATTTACATAAAATATAATATATATTAAAATAAAAATAATATATACGACGACGGCGAACGGGTACGGATTACCGAAAAACTGAGTACGATGACGCCGGCGCGTGTAATCTATATCATACTATCGTAGGTATAATATTATTATTGTATATTATATGCACAATGCACTCGTATATTATAAGATAGGTTTACGTGCATGCGGTCTGCCGCGGGTCCTCTGCTCCTCCACGCTCGGAAAACATATATTTTGTCGACGTCTCTCTGCAGCAGTCATCATTGTTGTTATGGTTTTATAATGTATTTCGTGCTTTATTGAATGGAAATTAGGAATTATATATTTTACTGCTTACGCGTGTCAGTCATATACATACCTGCAGCTATACCGCGCACGTGCATTACGAAAAACGACAATAGTATATGTTAAATGCATACTTTATATACATATACCTTTTCGACTGTTGCAATAGGCCGTAAAAGGTTAATGCGTTTGAAAGAACTGTGACTTTATCGTCGTATAGATAATTTAACTCTGTATATTGTAATTTGTAATAAAATATATCATATCACGCACCACAATTAATTACCTTTTTTTTTCTTTTTTTCCAGGGTATCGAGATCTGGAGGAGAACCGCGTAAGCATTACTTTCCTCCAAAGCATTACTTTCCTCCAGAGCATTACTTTCCTCCAGAGCATTACTTTCCTCCAAAGCATTACTTTCCTCCATGAGCATTACTTTCCTCCAATTACCTGCCTACCATAATATAATCACCCCCCCCCCATATTTTCCGTCGATAATAAGTACATTTGTTCAAAATCTGATTTTTCAGTATAAGTATACTCATAACGACAATAATATTTTTTGTAAAATTTTTTTAATATTTCATGCCATTTTACTTTTAGGAGTTGACTTAATTTTTAGATTCTGAGCAAAGCGATGAATGTATTGATTTTACAATGATATGTGTTTTTTTTTAAAATTTTTTTTTGTGTCTGTCATCACCTTTTAGGACAGTAAAAGTGCTCAGATTTTCTTTAATAGTAACTTCTCTGATAGGAAAGTGAATCTAGTTAGTACTTTGAGGGGTCAAAACAGTAGTTTTTACAAGTGACGTGAAAAACAAAAGAAAAATTAAGGAAAAACGGGAATTTTTATGCAAAATCTATTTTTGAGAAAATCGATTTTGGTTTTTGGTGCAACTCTAAAACAAATGATCGTAAGTATATGAAATGTTGACTGAATATTTATATTAGCATTTTCTATACACCATAACATTTTCCAAATGTTTTGACTTATTTTGAGCTGTTTACGGACATTTTTAGTTTCCATTTTTTTTAGTTATTTTTCTATAATATCAATAAAATTTTATCTGTTGGGTAAAAAAGCATGAAAATGTATTAGAAGACTCCTAGGGTATTGTTTCAAAGGCAGATGAAAAAAAATAAAAATCTTTGGTCAGGGTTTTTATTTATAAGCATTTAAAGTTCAAATCTTGACAAAATATGGAAAAATCACGAAATTATTTTGAGTTGAGAATTCATAAAAATTTTTCTTTTTAAATCTAAGATTTGAAAATGTAATACAAGATTATCCATAAGTTGTCTACCTTTATCAAAAAAAAATATCTACAAGAAAGTCAAATTAAATTTTTATGAGCATTTGAAATTCATATTTTTACAACATTTGATATTCACTTGATTTCTCATGTAACGATTTTCTTAGTTTATTGTAATTAAAAAACGAACGACTGCAGATACTTGAAAATTTCACTGAATGTTTATATTAGCATTATCTATACACGATAAAATTTTGAAAATAATTTGACTCTTTTTGAGCTGTTTACGGACATTGTCAATTGTCAATTTTTTTTAATTTTTCTTTCTGTAAATATCAATAAAATTTTATTTGTTGAGTAAAAAAGCGTGATACTTTAATGCTAGGCTCCTGATATATCGTTCTAATAGCAGTTGAAAAATATTAAAAATACATAGGCACAATTTTTTTTTTACAAGCATTTAAAATTAAAATGTTGACAAAATTTATCAAATTTATAATTTAGTAATTATTTTGTAGTTAAAAATTTATAAAATGTTCAAATTTTATAGCTAAGGATTTAAAATTTAAAACAAGGTTCCACGTAAATAGGTTATATATAAATTACTTTATTCACAATAATATCATCAAATATACTTGGTAATATCATAGGCTGATTGACCGTTTTCGCTCAGATTCGTTTTTCTTATACAATGATATTATATCATTGAATTCAAATTTAACACCATCCATTACGGTGACCCACTTGTTACCTACTGTATCGCAGAGCGACATCTACTCACCCACTTTTTTTCAAATGAGAACCACTCTACTTTACTATAAATTGTGATTAGTGTATCTAATTTAAACCAATAGTTTTTGAGTTATTAAACTTTGTGACCTATGAATGAAAGTTAGGGCCCTGTAATTTATTCGAAAATTATAGCAATTAATATAAAACTTTGTTAAAATGATATAATTTTCGGAGTAAAATAAATACCGAACTTTATACTATATACTATTATACTTATATATTATTTTATATGTAACCATAATCATAGGGACATATTATTACAGGACATGTTATAAGGTGTATTTATTATCCATATCGCATAAAGTTTAATAACTTAAAAACTATATACTTGTTCAAATTTTGATTTAGGTACATCAAACTTTTAAAAAAACCAGTTTTTTCACAAATTAAAGCAAAAAAAAAACAGTGATTTGCGTTGGAAGAAGAGATGTTTATATCGCCAAAAGGAACTGGTTAAAGAGCTTGAAAAATCCAATTATTTAAAAATATTATCATTATTAAAGGAAAAAAAGTATGCTTGATGAATCACTCTGTATGTAATTATCAATTACTTCATAGGCTTTAGACTTTCGAGTAAGGCGGGGGATTATTATATATAGGATAATATATATATAGCATGGATTTCCCCTAATTACTCGGCAAAACGAGAAGTTGAATTTAATTAATTTTCGAAGGGTGTTAATTTATTATTACTATAGAGGGTGTTATAATGACCAAAAGCCGCAAAATGAGGGAGGCAATTACTGTGCCATTGTTTTCGTATATACGTGATAAACAAACGTATAATTTAATGGCATTATATTTTTTTTTAACGTTTATTGAATAATATTAATATTAATAACCTTGACATATATATATATATATGTACCGTATTTTTTTTATGTTTGCTAAATGTGTGCTAAAAAAAAACTCAAGTCGGTCGAAAAAAATAAACACCACGGTTAGTTTGAAACTGCTATGAATCATATATTCTGCAGGGCGAACATCTGTGTTTTCTAGTTTTCCCGCATCAAGTCAAAAACACGCGCGGCAGGAGAACGCAGGAAAACATCGAAAACTCCCCTTGACGTGTTAATTATACCTTATAATAATATTGTACCAACGTATCAGTTTAATTCGTAAGAATTAATTTGTCACACAGTAATGCGGTTTTTAGCAGTGCAAACTGCAAATTAAAACCCAAGTAACACTAAACTGATAATATACCGCATACTATTAATAATGTACCACAGAAGTCGAATAACGCAAGTCACATAAAGCAAATTTTACAGGATAGACAAAACAAAAATATTTGTTGCAATGGACTTGCAATTGTATACTTCTAAAATATTATTTTGTATTACTTTTCTTATGTAAACGCTGGACTTACCTACGTTTCTATACTCCCATCATAGTTTAGGACTTAAGTTAGTGGGTATACTTCTTGCTATCTATGCATTTATTGTATATAGGACTTATGTTTTAATACCTTTAAAAAGATCACAAAAAGCATATTCTGAATATATAACTAACTCAAAGTTTCAAAAAATGGACTTGCGTTAGTTGACTTTTGTGATACAGTTAAATATTATAGTGATATTTTATGCGTGTTACGATTGTCGTATGCCAGTAGCAGCGATGATGGAAAGAAATGAAATATAGGTACAAAAACCTGAGTCGTAAACCGATCACGGTGACTGGTGAGAGGGTAGTAGGTAGGTAAGTTAAGTGTTTCTGTCTTCTGCTGCAGTAGTGCAGAATGGAACATTTGTTGAATGCGTATCAAATCGCGTTACACATATATATTATAATATACAGAGTGATTCACCTGGCATACTCACCCCAATTCTTCCCTAAAATATAATGGATTTATTCAAATTCAAATTTTGTAATTTTTAAATATACTTTAAAATAGACTAGCTATTTAAGATTCGTCGTACTACGACACGTCGACACAAACTTTTGTTTTTCAAACAAAAACTCCACTTTTTACTCAAAATTATTCAGTGGACAATTTTTGAAAAAACTTGAATGTACTTAATTAAACATTTTAACGGGTATACAGTTTCTCATTCATTAAAATGTTTACACTAAGGATAATATTCCTCAATAATTATTTTACAAAAATATAAAACATAGATGGAATATTATTGGATCTGACAAGTTTTACTAATTATCGGTAAAATGTTGAAATTTTAATCTTATTTACTTAGGTTTTCTAATCATCATACATAGTCTCTGTAGTCTGTATCTCTTCCAAACCCACTATCATGGTCCTATTATTCTTAGTTCACACAGTTAAATAATTAAAAAACTACTCATTCGATTTTTGATTTTGATACGTCAACATTTTCAAAAAGTCATCTGATTTACAGTAGAAACGGGGGTTTTAGTTTCGAATAAAGACGTTTGCATCTCTACAGGATGGTCCTATTACGAAAAAATCTCTAACATTTGAAAACAGAATCAAAAAAGTATATTTAAAATTTCCAAAAATCAGATTTTGAATAGTCACATTATTGAAGATAAAAAAAGGGTTTGCATGCTCAGGGTGAATCGCCCTGTATATAAAATGTATAAGTAGCTGGTAGCCCGCGTGTGCTACGCGCGTTTGGTTAGGTGCGTATACAGGAGGAGGAAGAGGAGGACCCGGCAAGAGCCGGAAGAGGACGAGGTGTAGGTGCTGCGGGATAATAAGAGCTCATCGGAAATCGTACCTCCTCGCGAGTGCCGCGGACGAGGGTAAATCAAAAACACGAGACAATATATATGAGCGTACGAAATATACATTATAATACAAACACACATGCGAGCAATATTATACTTTGCAGCGGCAGCGGGTGAACATATACATCATATATGTGTTTTTAATAACGCGTAACATAAGGTGCAGGAAGATGAGATATTATATACGGCGGCGTTGGCGGTGGTGCGCCGCGACACGTGTGCCGAAGGAAGCGCACCTGGCCGCAGGAACAGGATACTGTTTGACCGGCTTGTCGGGATTTGGGGCACGGTTTCCTGTTGCTCGGCTGCAGCAACAGCCACCAAATGCTCCTTCTACCGCCGCCGCCGCCGCCGCCGCCGTGCACTACCCCGCGGTCGAGGTTACGGGGTCCCCGGGAAGTGGTGCGAGTGTGCGCCTGTATACATAACACACATATTATTTTTATTATTATTATTATATTATTATTATTATACAATAGTGTACCTACTCGGAAAGGTGCGTCGTGCAAGCGGTGGCTGTATCGCGATGACGATGACGATGACGATGATGATGATGATGATGACGACCGCGGTGGGACTTATTATCATCGTGCACACCCGCGCGACCCACCTATACATATAGGTACCTAAATAATATAATATGCATATACAAGGCGATTATTATTACTATTATATGCATAGAATATTATTATTATTGTTGTTATTGTTGTTGTGATGTATTGTACGTATTGTGGGTACTGGGTCGTACACTCGTACTAGTTTACTACCCTATCGTGCTGCTGCAGAAGGCGATATAATCCCTGAAACATTTCCGGGGCACGATATAATAATATAGGTTATTACAACGTGTTGCTGCAGAGTTCGGATTTAAATACAATCAAAACTTTTAAGTTTTTTTTTATTAAATTTAATTGATAGATGACTTTTGTAGGTAGATACTTCTGATGCGTTTCGTTGCATTTCCATGCCAATACCTATATATAATAAACAGCTTATTTGTTATTTTTGCTTTTCTCTCTTTTTTGTTATTTTGTGCTGAACTGTCAATATTTATTACAATAGTTTTGCACACATTTGCGGTAAAATTATGAAGAAATCATATGACAATTTTATTTGGAAACTATTGTAACCTAGGTTACATATATGTACGTATGATATACCTACGCGGCTACGCCTACGCTCCACTGATAACTTTGATGGACGTTGAACCGTAATTTTCAAAGTATATTGGTAAGAATATTTAAAACCGAACTGTTAACGTTTTTCTGAAGACAGTTTGTCAAAATATATAATATTGTTGTGCATTATTTTTAACACAAAATAACTAATTGATAAATAATAAATAATAAATTAATAGGTACATGTTAAACATTAAATTGTTCTTAATGATAAAATAAATTATCTTAGCTACTCAAAATGAAAATGTAACTCGTTGACTTCGTGTTAATTATAAAACAATTCAGTAAAGTTAGTGGTTAAATGAATGGAATCAAAAGTAACTATAATTAGGTTAAAATGTTAAATAAAATTAACTTTAACATTTTAAACTGTAAATGTCCAGCCTTGTAAATAATTAAAAAAAGTGTTACATATTATGGTATGTATATTTTACATAATACGTATACATCATAGGCACCCCGCAGAATATAATTTGAGAAAAAAATCCCCATTTTATACAATATATCCATCAAAGTGTAAAACATAAATTCAATTGATTCAAAGAGATATGTTGTTTATCTACAAAATATCGTGATTTTTTATTCAATTAATGACGTCTGTTGGCATTATTTAGACGAGGAAATTCCCATGGGACATTATTTCTATAAGGTTGTGAATGTTGAGATATAAACTGTTAAATAAATTATAAAAATACTTTCAGTCTCACACATCATCTCCACTCATCTCCGGTATTTCAGTATTTCAGGGTTATAGCTGTCAGATGTGGAGTAAAATATCTTACAACGGAAATTATGAATCCAATAAAACTATAAAAAATAATATAATTAATGTGTAAATATTGCGTTACGATTCACGAAGGATATACGTCGTGTGATACTCATTATATTTTCATTAAAAATACTGGAAGAATTCAATGGCGCGTCGTCGTTGATACAGTGCAAGTAAATTATGAAAATTAGCAAACCTATCGTCTTGTAACACGAAATAGTGTTTTTTCTTTTTACTATTTCCCAAAAATATTCCTCTTATATTCACGCCCATACACGGGATTATACGATAAAACATGTCACACATAATCGTATATAATATAATAAATACCGTCGCCTGTCATATTGCATATCATAATAAGATATAATTATTATAATATTGTAAATACTGAATTGTTATCCGTCCGGTTATTATCTATTATATATATATTATTATAGTATCGCGTGGCGGCACCACAACGACACGCGTGCTATTTAAATTTCAAACACGCTTCCGGAATAATATTTGTCTGTTGACAAAACGTTTCCTTTGCGATAACGTCATAATATAATTATTACTATCGTTGTAATAATAACTACCAATAACTATATAGTACATAGCATTATTATTATTATTAATAATAATAATATAAACGCACATAGGATACGATTATCCATAAATATAGGTAGGTACCTGATAATACTGTAAAGAAAATATATATGCTCATAAGTCAATACTATATAGGTGTATAAAATCGGGGAACTCGCACTGTTGTGCGTATTTAATATGCTGCATGACATCATAAGCGCCAAAGATATTAAAAAAATATAATATGATTTGCGCCAATATTAACGTTTTATATGTTTCAAAATATTGGGGAATCGTTACAATAATCCTTGATATTATAAAATCGTCAATATTTTGTTCATTAAATAAAATTCATCAATTCATCAATTTTAATACGGTATAATGATTACCATACGTGAGTATAGGTACTTATCTACCACTTATTATATAATATGTTATAATTTCCAAACTTTTGTACCTATTATACACAAACACTCCATCGTAATCAGATAATATATTTTATTTTTTCTCTTAGGATTATACGTTTGGCGTTTTTGAACGAGAAGTTCTGTATTTAATATCTGGAACGAAGCAGGACTTGTTGTGTCTGGGATTTTTGCACATATATACGATGTACGATTAATTTACTAATACTCATTACCACGTCATTGAGTACGTCATTGTGATGGACGCGTGTTAATAACTTGCAATCTTGTACGATGAAAAACGATTCTGAACCGAGACGGTCTGTCATCCTATATTATATTTCTAAGTATTATTTATTATACCCATATTCATATTGTATTGCTAATAGTAATTAATTTTATTTATTTATTTGATAATTTGACGCCCCGGCGGGAGTTGATCATACATTTGTCTATTGGTACAAAATATATACGGTATATAGGTCAGCGTTTCTCAACCTCTTTATACTGTGGCAATCCCTAAAATGAAAATCCAATTTTTTTAGCCAACCCTAAAATATACATTTTATATACACGTGTAGATTACCATTAGAAATATATAAGTATTATATTAATACGATAAGTTCTAATGAAATATATGACACAGATATTGGCGTTATTGCAGTTTTTTAACGGTTAAAACCCGTTGATTTGTTTAAAACAATAAATTAGATTAAATAAAATATAATATATACCACTATAATTGTTTATTGTTGAGATCCTTATTTTTTTGTGTTGATTTGAATCATTTTATATTATAATAGTCTTAATAACTGTATATAATAATATTACTAACTGTTATTGACTTGTAAATAGCACAAAAGAGCCAAAACATTTTGTAAGTTATATTATCATATCCAGTAATAATATTAGTATTTGGTGAACATTTTAGGTCTCTACAGTTTTTTTCATTTTTTAATTACAACAAATAAACAATTTCGATTATGTGGAAAACTTGTTTAGTGTAGTGATAAAGATTTTCGTGTTTCCATAACTATTTTTAACTTAACCGATTATTTTGAAAAGAACTGCAAAATTAGAGTTTTTAATTTTGATCTTCTTCAAATGTTTGCAAGGTACCTAACTACTTACTAGATACTATTTTTTACCAGAAGACAGAAACCACATTCAGAGTTGAAACTTTTTTTTTCTATTATAAAAATTGTCTTGAGGTACAAAATTAAATTAATAATAAAAAACACACATCGTAATAAAAACAATACAATAATACATCCATCGCTCCGCTCAGAATCTAAAGTCTATGATTACTCATTCATAACACATACGATACGCTATATGCCTATGTGAAAATGAATGTTGTTTTATAAAATATTGTAAAATATAAACTATGCTGTGTGATTATTGGTTATATGTGCCTATACCTAATATACCGTATTATTCGTATTTCATATTATACAACATTTATTTTACTCGAAAGTTAATACATACATCATGATGGTTTAGTTACCGAGCTTTATATATATTTTACAGTAATTATATACTAAACCTAGTATTAAAGACACTATTAAAGTCATTCCATATATAAACAACTAAATATGAAAAATGAACGTATTAATTAACAAATAAGTATTTAGTAATAATGTGGCATAAATATTAAATAATATGTAAGTGAGTGTATAGTGACAGCAAGTGACAACCACATAAAAGTTCTATATAATAAATTTGTAGCTGTGTATTATTATGACATAAAGCTATAACAGGATTATTATACTATGAGAATTTATCTAGACTAAGAATTTTTTTTATATAATTGTCGTACATATTTCACAAAATCTATTTTTATTTTACGTGACTCTCTAATGTTTACTAGCCAATAGTACGTATATATATATACATACGAGTATTACCTACAACTTAAAAATTAATTATTTCGAAAGTTGTATTATATAGGTTTACATTAAATACATATTTTTATTATTATATATCGTGACATTTTCAAAGTGTTAATGTACAAATACCTACATACTAGTATTATTTGTGTTTCAAACCTATTATTCAAAAATGTATATTAATATAATTTTCTAGTGTTATTTCATTATTATCAACCAACATAATTAAAATATGCAATTCAAATTATTACAATTGGTTTTGAATTGTATGTAAAATCTACGATGAAAGCCAAAACCTCACTAAGTAGAAAATAATAATATTTTAATTGGGTACTAATTACTATACGTATTATATAAGCTTAATAATATGCATAGTAAATAATGTATTTTTATTAAACGTGTACTTCAACTTTCGAAATAAATTCACATTTGAAAACACGCAAAGCAAGTCGCAACTGTTGTGTGTGGGATATTGTTTTAACTTTGTATGAGTAATATATTATCATCTATATAAAATACATATATTATAATGATTAAGTAGTTGCCTTTTGAACCCACTTGGATATTTAATTTCGCAACTAAAAACATAGGTATAGTGTATACGTATACATTTGACAATGGTTTTTAAATTTTATGATGGCTCTCATGAGTGTTTATGGGTTTATGGAAAACTTAATTTAAAAAAAAACAAAATATTTATAAAATTTATTATTTATTTAATTTATAAAAATACGGCATTTCACCTAGGCCCTGGCATATGTATACCTACCAGCAAAGTTGGTTCATTTTTTTTTTAAACTTTTAACAAATGCATAGCTGTTATATACATAAATATACTTTTGAGTTTTTAAATTTAAATTAAATAAGAACATTTTTTTTACAATTAAAAAGTAACAAGTGAATTTTGTATATAGGGTTAAGGAAATTAAACGGCATAACGTATTTACAATATAGGACAGCACGCGCGCTTAGTATGCAACTGGTTGCTACGTACATTGATACAATATAACAATCAACGAACCAACAATAACATATTATAATATGCTATTATTTGGCGATGTTCTGATGTAAGTACCGATACTGGTACTGCTTTATTTTGGTAGTTTAATCATACCGTATGCGGTAACACTACATTACTCATTATAAAAGAACAAATTTCGTTACTTTTTACTTTTACGTAATATTTAACTGTCCATAGTATAGTTCCTTATACTCTTATAAAAAACGTCAAATGAAAATTGTCAGTATTGATAAAATGGGAAATAAACTAAATTTTATACGATTGACAAAAATGTTTGTGTTTTAAGTCAAGAAAAGTAACACTCTCCTTTGCAAAAAGTGAATTTTGGTTGTAGCAAACGCCCAAACATCTTGTGTATTAATAATGTGACGGTAAGTATATTACCTACTTAAGTGGTAGTGGACTGCAATATTCAAACTTGAAAGACGAAAGTATACTAGTGATTTCTAGTGTTGGGTAGTACCTATAATATAACGAAAGTAATTCACGCGTTACTTTGTTTGTAACACTAATTCCGTCAGAATTTTTCCAAGTAACGAAAATGTAATAGAAATTATTTTCGATAAGTAATTTCTAAAATATACCTAACCGTTTTGAGTAACTATCAAGAAGAATTAAAAAATATAAACATTCAATTAATTAGATATAATAATAATGCTGGGTATAAATAAATAATTTTAAATTTTATCTCATCGCAATTCAATTTTCAATGTCTTGAGCAACATTTATTATTTACACTGCACGTATAACCTCAATATACATAGGTACTTTACTTATTAAAGTCTTATTGAAATACATTTTTTTTCATCTATTTCAAATCATACCTATACATTATTTTTTCCACGAGATTGGTCGTCGAATGAGGTTATTCGTGATAAATTGACGAAAAACCAGTCTACTTTTTTTTTTTTTTCGTAACGTAAAGGTGAAGAAATTATTTTTTAAAAATAACTTCCAACCTCCGGTATTATTTTTAACCATGGAATAATTACTCAAATAATTAATTACACAAAAAATTTCAAATTTATGATTCAAATATAGGTCCATAGAGGCACATATTAAAAAATAATATAAAAGACATATATTTTCGAAACTTTTACAATCACACGCAGAATTTTTAATTAGGAATAAATTAAAAACGTTTAGTTTTTTTTTGTATCGCTAATTCACTAACGAGTACGACTATTATCAAGTACATATATTATCATAATGATATGTGTGTATGTGTTATTTTCTGTTTGTGTAATTACGTCACTTACTTACTACAAATAATATACTAGGTACACACCGACGCACTAATTAGTAATTAGCTGGTTTCACTGTGGTTTCCTGTACCTGCAGCAATATATTATGTAGGTAAACTGAAAACTAAACGTAAAGAACTTAAGCACAGGGTGATTCGACGAGCATGCTCACCCCATTTTCTTCATCAATAATGCAATCGTTTAAATTCTGATTTTGGAGTTTTTAAAATTGAATATAATTAAAAGCCATATTTTAAATTTCTTTGGATTGTTTGCAGGGTACTGCTCAACGAGTGTCTTGTGGAGATAAAAAGTTTAGTTTTTCAAACAAGAACCACCCGTTGTTCACATGTTCGTAATTAATTAATCTGGAATTTAAAAAAATAATTAAATTGATTAATCTAACTACATTTATAATTTGTAAAAAATAAATAATAAATACTAGATCCGATATTACATCATCTAATCTATATTTTTGTAAACTCAATTTTAAGGACTATTATCCTTATAGTATTAATTCTATAAGCATGTATATGTTTATATTAACTGAGAATTTATACTCGTTCGAATTTTGAGTTATATATTATATTAAAATTTTCCAAAAAATTACCCCCTAAATAAATTACAGTGAAAATGGGGAGTTTTCGTTTGATAAACAGGTATTTGTATAGCCACAGAATTCCTCTTAATAGCAAGTACGCATGGATTACATGAATTAGAAAACAATATGGTCCTTTTGGTATAGTAAAAAATTTTAAAAATCAGAATTTGTACAAAGTCATTATCAAAGGAAAATTTGGGACCGGACATGCTTGACGAATGAATCACCCTGTATAAAATAAAACAAAACGAGATCTATGTATATCGTCCGTGAAATGATTTCGGTCCAATTTAACCGTAAAACAAGACAAGACTTTTTCACTCGGTCACAATCATATTTGTACCGCGGCGTGTAGTTACATAGTAATCAACACACACACATAGGTAGTAACGAACCATATACGGCTAATTGAGAAATTATACGTCATTTCTTTAACGACAGCTTTTAAAAACACAATGGTTTTTGCTTTTCATCGGTTTTTATTTGATATATATTTTTTTTAACGCGCACGAACAACGAAAACTTACCCATGCAGTGGGTCAGCTGTTATTATTATTTATGAATTATGGTTATTATCATCGTGATTATTTTTTTATATTGTATTATTATCTATATAATAAATATGGTTCTGCGAGATTGTGCAGTTGGTTCGTCGAGTATACATATATTATATTGGTAATAGTCATGAGCGAGTTCCAATATGACTAATGTTCTGCAATGTGCTCCAGAGACGCGTATATTATAGTTGGTAGATAGGTAGGTGGGTGCTCTATAGGTGGTATATATACCGACGACTTCATACAATAATAATAATATTATTATTATTATAATGTCGCAATAATAACTGCAATACGTTATCGAAATATAAAAGTACCTACACTTACTCGTGTATGTAGAAAATGAGTAAAATCGCAAGCTCTACGACGACGATGATGATAATAATAATAATATAATATGTATATTTCCAATATTATTATGTATATATATAGTTGGATATTTCTATAAAAGGACATTATCGAGGCATAATATTTTAGTCACGTTTATTTTCGCTAAACAATACGAACAACCATTTACATTTTTATCCTCATTTTGAATACCTACAATATTATAAATTATAATATATACATGTATGATATGTATGTATATAAATGCGGGCCATGCATGGAAAGTGTATACACGACTCGGTGGTTGGATGTACTGCTGATAAGCAGCTATATTATTCTTTAATGGGGGAATTTAAATGTCCAACAAACTGTACCTGCGCAATAGTCATAATATAATACCATATTATACCAACGCATCAATTCTATACTCATTCGGCTAACCAGAGTCACAGAGTCCAAAAACAATATAATATATTAATATGCTTAACCGATTCATATTTATAATGAACGACGACAGACAGCTACTTCAATCGGTGTATTGACCAAATAAAATCTCAATACCCAAAAAGACGCATAATGGGCACTTGGCATTGCTATAATATTTTAGTAATTATATCGCTGATTTAATTGGAAATTGCATTTTTTTCTGAATTTCCCAAGACTTGCTTTTCAAGCACAAAATTATTTACATCATCAGTACATCGAAAAACTCAAAAATTAAGCTATTTTTTTGGAATTTTAATGAGAGAACATTCATAAGGTTTTTACTTGTAAGTTTTTAATAAGTAAATTCAATCAGATATTTAAGCTAAGAACACAAAATTGGAACTGCTTAGCCTCTATTTTATTTGTTCACATACATATGTGTAAAATATAAATTCATTTTTAGTACCTAGGTACATTAAGATTATATAGAGACGTGGGGACTTGCCACTTGGTCCCCCACACGGCCACGCGGCCCCCTTGATACCACTTTCAAATCATTAAAATGAGAAAGAAATGCCGACAATTTATTTGTAATAAAATCTTTTATTTTTTATTAATTGCAGTTTGGTTGTTAATTTATTTTTATTCTTTGAAGGTGTATATACTGATGAAAAATAAAATAACTAACAGGTAGGTAGAACTACTTGAAATTATGTAGGATATTTGGTTTAAATGCAGATTGATCCGAGAATATATTGACTCCTCATATATTATCATTCTTGCTCGAACTAGATTTCAAGAAAACTGAACGAAGTACAAATTATGATTGTTGTTTTGAAGCAAATGGGCGAACTTTATTATACCTAATTTGTATGCAAACGGTATACTGAATACTTAACAACTAGTGGGTATCTAACTTCCAGGTAGGTATAACATATACAGTTATATACACGTATATAGACGTATAAACTTCTAGAATCTGTATTGCACACCTTTATCTTTGAATTTCAACATGCTTTGTGTCATAATACTTTATGTTTACTAAAATATAGGGACTGGAACTTCTGAAAGTAAACTTTGGTATACGTCTTGCATAAGTAAGACGGAGAAAACACATGTGGGTACGAATTCCTCTTAAATTCGTTGATGTGTGTTGTACAATAATATTTCATAGGTTGCATTTGCAACAGGTGACCGTGTTAAATGTTATGTCGTCAATAATATTATTAAGTACATTTAAAAAAAAAAACTAAAAATTCGACAATTTTAATTTCCCAGTCATATATTATATTACAAACCGTGCCATAGTTTAGCAACAATATATAATAATATATTATTGTTCGTGTAATGCAATTTATCTATAGATCAACCGTAATCTCATTATAATAATATAATTGTGCGTTTGTGCGTTGGCAGCTTAATTTTGTTGCAATGACATCATTATATTTTCCTTTTTGTGTATACGTAATTTCTCGGTAATTATAAAACCATGAGAAACACATGTGTCCACAATTCTTAGACGATTCTGTTTTAACAGTACGCATTCTCTCATAACTTTCTGTAGGTACCTAATTTCACTTTACAACAACAATCATAATAATAAAAATGAATATAATCGAACAGAATCCCTATAATATATTATTACGTTATAATATATTAGTTTAGTTTATTTTTCATTGGTAAGACCTCGCCTTGAATATGCTCCACTTGTTCGATTCAATTTAAATGTATCCTTTAAATGCCGTGTTAAGCTAAGACCCTATTAGAGTCTTAATAGATGAGTTTCAGGTTTTTTCAGTATTGGTAGGTACTCTTTGGGTAACATATTGATCTATTCTAATTTCTCATCGAGGATTTACAATTTAATTTATAAGTATAATCGATAACTAAAGAGGTGTTATAGGTAAGTACATACAAAATATAAATATAAAAACACTGGCATGCAAAAGTTTTAATGGCGGCAGGTAATACGGTGGCCAATATTGATTTTTTCAATCGTTGTTATATTAATAAGACTTTCAAACTATGTTTATATTGTTTGAATATAAAAAATTCAAATTTTTTTTTTTTAAGAAAGTCGAACATTTACAATCTGTAGTATTATGAAATAAGTACAATGAGAAATAAACTAATATACATAAAACAATTACAAGGCTTGTCGGCTTGAATGAAAGGCGTCCGTTACGTCCAGTGTAACGTATTATACTTCAATCCAAAATTCTAATTTATTGTAGTAGGTAGGTATATGTTAAATATTTTATGGGTACCGCTATTATTTGTAAATGGACTATTTTTCCGTAATAAAGATTATTATTATAATTATTATTATTATTATTATTATGCGATAGTCACTCTCGTCAATCTTAAAAATCTTCTTCCGCGCTTTGCGCACGCATAATCCGCGTATGGGTACTAAAAATAAAAAAAAAACGTATTATATGTACATTATAGAATAACGAGTTTTAAATGCCTTCGATACTTTTCAGAAACATAATACATTCCTGTTGTATAGACGTACAAGTATAGTATAGTAGGTATCCCATAAATATCGTTTATTTTATGAACAGAAAAACTGTACTCGGACGACGACGTGCACTTTATTATTTCCTTCTCTCTTTGTATATATATATATATATATACATATGCGCTTACATTGTACATATTATGCATTATACATACATACATATATATATATATATATATTATTCGTATCTGCAATACACGCGCACATTTATATTGGCCTAAACATTAAAACACGTAATAACTATAAATCGATTTTGATGCACAAGACGACTATAATGCACTAATACACGCGGGCAAATGGGAATAATAATAATAATAATAATATGATATTATATTATTGGCTCGAAGAGAAAACGCTCGAGACTGTCGTGCACCGCGTATAGTATCATATTATATTATTATATACCTATATTATACCGAATGCAATATAATATATAATATTTTACGAGATGTATTTACTCGATAATGTTTGCGCATAAATACCCAGTGCGATTTGAGCGACAAAGTGATAATTCAATAATATCGATTATTGAAACATATATAATAATAATATAATATATAAATCAGAGAAAGTAATATATTATTGTTAATTATCAACGTGGACGGGCAATAAAAACTGCACGCAGCGTACCTGCAGTATAATATAATACTGTCACACACATTAGGTGCAGTGGCTGCGCAGTTGAACGTACCTATATATAGGTAAGTATATAAAACATCCGACGTAGGTAATAATATTATTAGCACGTCAGGTAGGTATTATTTGACGTTATTATTCATTGCTTTTATGCTACCATATTACTTATAATATTATACAGGTTCACTGCAGCCGTATTTTCTTCAATTAAAAAGATATTGGATGGGTGTTTATTTTGACGGCCCAATACATAATACTCATTTCAAGTAAACGAATAATTAACATATTAGAATTCGGTAAAAATTAAATAATAATGGTAACAACAATAATATTTGATTTCACAAGTCGATCTGGTACAATTTACCAAGTTCAAAAACATTCAATATTAACAAGGCTAGCTGATGGATGCGCACGGTCGCTGGGCACTCTTTCACCAGACGCATCAATTGGTTAGTATTCCTCCCGTAGTGCAGATATGATATGGACGGGAACAACAAAAGGAACTATTGGTACCTTGTTGGACGGTAAGAAACTTCAAAGTTCACTTGTAAAAGTCATTATAAGGTTTGCATCGGTGGATTCATCAATAAACCTAAGCAGACATAATATACTAGGTTCAGTGCTCGCGAATTGAAGGGGGATGGGAGAACGGAAGCACGGAGTACATACCTTCTTTTTAAAAATATTTTAAGCGTTCTCCTTCTAATTATATCCTATGATAAATTTAAATCTTCAGGTACACGACTTTTTTTTTATATTTTTGCGTCCCCTTCTATTTTTTCCGATTAAATCACTTACTATTAGTATTATAGCTTCAACACGCTATTTATTATATGGATATCAGCTAGAGAGGAAAGACCAAAAGCTTGTAGGAATGGTTAAGTAGTCGTGCAAAAGATGGTATAATATTATGTACGCTGCAGGTGACAGAAAGCGTCTTTGCAGGACTCGTTATAAATTACACAAGTCTACTGTCATGCAAAGGTCCTATATAGGGCTGACGCATACTCTAACAGAAAGCGGAATATCGTTAGGTCGATTGATATAAGTATACCTCATCCTACCAGATATTACTATCCTAAAATGGAGTGGCTCGTGGCCTATAGTTCAATAGGTAGGTAGGTAGTCACTGAACATTTGGCAACATTAGTATATTACTAATTATTCTAAGTTATTACTTATTAGTTATTATACTATTGTTTTATTACTGTGGAATGACTTGAGAAGTTGAACCTCTTACATCTCAGCAAAGCAGTAGTATTTTATTCGTCATTCTATTGACAGAATGCAACCATCTAAAATCCAATCACCGGTCGGTGGTCGAGTACAAATTGTATTGTGATTTATCGACGCGGTAGATATAATATGGCATTATTCATAATATCTGTTTGCCTTAATATTATATTTTACACTGTAATTTGATAAAATATCGGATGTTGCAGGGTTGACCTGATCGAAGTAATGATGTATAGCTAGTAGGTACCTCTTAACTAGTAGTTTCATATAATGCGTAGGTATAGTAAACAATTATTTAAAACTTTAATATTCTTTATTTCCTAGCATTACAGAATCGTTTTCGTTATTATCTGTTGACGTGAAAACGTATAAAATATCATAACCGGTTGCGTACAAATTGTATAGTGATTTACCAACATGTTATAAACCAGCCTGTATAATACTGAAATTACGTTTTTTAGACATTAACGCCCAAACATCAGCCATTATAATAGGTGTCGGCGTCTGTGTGATGCGTTGTGCGTGCGCCGAGTTTATGAAGAATAGAAGTATAGGTACCTACCAGCTATATATATATACGCACTCCTAATGATCATAAAATAACCACTATACACATAAAAGAAGCCCCCTCAATAAAGATTCATAAACGAATGTTTAAAAGATAATTACGCAAAAATTTGGTTTCTCGTATAGAGAGCTGAAGTACCGGCTACGTCATTATAATATTAAACACCGCACGTGAATAGGAAAAAAAACCAATTACAGTATGATTTAACACGCCTTCTGTTTAAGGAAGTACCTATATATACGCTAATACGTATTCGGGATCGCATAATATTATATTATATTTACATAATTTACGATTTCAAAATACCGCGATGATTTCTTTTCGGAAAAGGCGTGGGCGAAAAAATGAAAAACCGTCATCGGCCTCGTGCGCATTATCACAATATCTGCAAAGTGCAGTATTGTATAGTGCTGCAGCGTGCAGTATGCAGATTATAACGATACGCGTGTATAGCGCATAATATAATAATATTATATTATAGTTCTTTGAAATCGATTGAACACGAGGACAAAAAACGCATCATGTTTTCAGCCGCCCTGCAGTAGGTACCAGAGATTTTCACCGGAGCAAAAATAAATATACCGCGGGTCTATATATTATTATTATTATTATATGTTGCCGGATGCGCGTGATCCGCGATAATATTCAAAAATATTATAATATATATATTATATTATGCGTTGAACCTCGGGTACCGGGTATACGGGTACGTATCATCATAATAGCTAGGTATATAGCTGCTGGTACATACAGCTTGCAATCTCTCTCGGTGCAGTAGGCCACCAGGTAAAAACCAGCTATAATATACGCGCGCGTGTCCCGCAGCAGCATTGCGGATTCGGTGAGATTGGTGGATGGGACGGGGGACCGCCCGAGGGGGTCCGCGCTGTCCTTTTCACATATTATTATTATAATATTATATATACAGCACATATACCTACTCACCGCCGCCAATGTGATATTAAGAAAATTCAACAGAATAACGCGTGCCTATGTACCTATACCTATATAATATAATATATATATATGTGCGTGTGTGTGCTAAGGATAAGTGTGTGCGCGCGTATTATAGGTATATACCTAAACTGCGAACCTGTTGGGGTGCGGGGCCAGGTGGTGTACATGCAACACGTGTCTGCTGTCAGACCATCTGCCCGGCACGTGCCAGCTGCCGCGTGTGTGTGTGCCCGCGATCTGGAGAGTATATACTGTATAGTCGTGTGTGTGTGTTTGAGTATAATAATAATATATTATATATGTACTGAAGAACCGTCGATCGTCGTCGCCGTCGTCGTAGTCGTCGTCGTCGCTGATGTCTTCTATGCGTGCGCGCGTGTGTGCTGCTCGCGATCAATCCGCATCTGCCGCCAGATTTTCTGCTCCGCTCCAACAGTTGGTCGTCTTCCCGAACACCCTGATTTCCAGCTTTACCTGATGGGCCACACCATCTGTCCCCGTGGCGCGGTGAAAGAAGACGGAGAAAAAAAATAATATTCATATACCTACCTACATAATATACTGTAGTCTCCAGTATATAATATAATGTACAACTTATGTATAGTGCATGTTTGCACCGAGGCCGCGTATAGGAACCGAAGCATTAGATACGATTCGGAAAAACAACACGGTTTTTTTAACGTCTCGCAGAACAACTGTCGCGAGATCAGTACATAAATATTATACCTACTCGCCATGGTGAGCCCGCGGTAAAGATGTTGATAAAATTAACGCAGGAAGTACGCGAAACGGCCGTGTATGATATATTATATCGCGAACAGACGTACATCGTATCATACATGCGATAAAAGCACTGCACGAGCATAACGATAGTCGATACTATATCGGTAAAGCAGCAGCATTATTATGTTAGAGCTATGAATAATTTTTAGAAATTTGCAAAATATTTTAACTTACTATAAAATATTATAGCTTCCAAACACAAAGTTTGAAATAGGTACTAATGAGTTCAGTTTTTGAAACTACAATTTTGCATTTTTTAAGTTTTTGATTTTTAAGGTCTTTTGGTATTTTTACGTAATTTCGAATTTCTTTTTATTGATGTTTTTTATTAATTTCCGTCAATTAAAACATTTTATAAATTATTGTTTAATTTTCGCCTTATAAATATTTTACACGTTCTGTTCGTTCGTCACACTTAGTTTAAGTTAGTACTTATCTTGGATTTAAAATAATTTACATTTGATAGATTATTATATTTTAAATTAGGATTATTTAGTACTTATGCTATTAGTGCATTTTTGGGATTTAAAGTGCATTTTCGAAATATATAAGTGCATTTTGAAGGTTTTTCAATACGATAAACTTACAGTCCTAATTATTATACAATATACATATACAACATATCCAGGACTTGGCACTTGACGTGGGTCAAATATAAGTTTAGAATAATTTGTAGGTAATTATTATCAAGGCTGTACATTTTGGAGCTCATTTTTTTATTCAACATTTATCTTTCATAATCACTTTATATTATCATATAATCGAGTATAGTGTATAATATTATACAAAATGTTAATTACATATTTTATTTAGAGACTGCCAAAGATTTTAGTATATATAAACATAAAATGTAACAAACAAAATTAAATACTTAAAAACGTGTAACAATCTTTTAAACTTACAATCAAATAGAGATTAATCACTGTAACGCAGAATTCTTATGAATGCGAGAGTATGGGACTATATAATATTGTATAATATAACAAAATTACGTCTACTGGGTGCATTATAAAATTAAATATCATGTATAGTACTGACAACTGACTGGTGGGGCCACAAACCTAGCACTCAATAGCCCAGGACAGTTAACAGATGCGTTTATAATCACTTATGTAAAATTAAAGGTTACCATTATCACGATATTTACATTCAAAAGGGATATTTTATATATTTAGGTATAATGTTTCTCGATTCCAGCATTAAGCATGCTCAAATATATTTGTTAAATCTACTATTCTATAATATACCTCATTTAAGTATCATAGGCGCAAATAGTCAAATAATTTTTAACACAAGACCCATTAATTTACAATAATTATAATTTTTTTTTAATAAATAATTCATAGTTTTTCTATAAGGTTCCGGGACTTTTTTACTAAGGACTTAAAATCAACGGTCATTTTATGCTCTTCGGACTATTTTACGACATATATTACTTTCAAATTTAACACATCCATTACAGTGACCCAATCAATGACTAAGGTTCTCTCGACTTAACGTACTATATACAGCAGTGTGGTGACGCGTATACGCTTGCCCACTTTTTAGTTTCACTCTTTACGTACATAAACAGATGCTTACTGCTTAAATATATAATATGTAAGTTCAAAAAATGAATTTCGCCAGTTATTTCATGTCTCGTGTTTTTGCATATTTTGCGAATTTTTATTGCATTCATCAATATTCGCAGCTCTGGTATATAGTATTATAATAATATGAACGTCGTCTGCGACCGATCGCTTAATTGCATTGAATACGATTCGAATACAGCAGCGAATACAATCCCGCACGAAAAATTTCTTGTGGGAACGATTACAAATATGTTTGCATTGCAAACGACTTGGCAGTTTTTACGACTACGCCATTGACATTCGTCCGAGACGGAATCATATTTTGGTATAATACCCTACCCGATACAATATTATATATTTAAATATACGTAATATTTCGTTGGGAAAACGTCGTACGATTTTAGCTGACGTTTCGTCATTCTGTTTAATATAATAATAATATTATGGATGACATGTCATTATAATAATATATTGGAAGCCATGCGCGCTGACGACGACGACCACGACGTGTGTTTTGCTTTAAACGTATTATGTCTTACCGTTTTCGGGGACCGAGAAAATCGATCCGTATAATTAATACAGATTTCTGTTTTAAAGAGGGTCGTCGCTGCTGCAGAGAGAAGTTTCGTCGTACACCCATCGTGCAGTATATTCGTGTTGTAGGTAATATAATACGTCCGTTTGTCTCCGGTCGATGTCTATACGGGGTGATCCATTTAGTGTAAGACACTAATGTTTTTGAAAATATTTATTTTACATAATATCGTAGTTTTAATTTTGTCGTCACAAAACAACATTGTCGGGAAAAAATTATGTTTTTATACTATTTACGGAACTTTGTTGTATTTTTATTTTTTCACTCTTTTGAACGACCAACTGTATTTTTAATTTCCCATTCCTAAGCACAATATTCTTTGAAGTATTTTGATCTATAAAAATAAAATTTCAGACAAGTAGTTTATGATAGTTGTAAATAAGTACCTACTTAAAGTTTAGATGAGCGGAGTGGATTGGTACAAGGGTACCCGGCAAATTGTTGGTGCACTATTCCGCTCATCCATACTTAAAATATCTGTAAGGCTAAAACTAGTAAAACTATAATAAGCTATCCAACCAAAATTCGATTTTTATACATCAAAGTAGGTACTCCAAAACATCATATTCTGCTTTAAAAATTAAAATAGGCAATCAAAAACGCGTGTTGTCATTGAAAATAGTGTAAACAACGTCATAAAAGATACGATACAAAATAGTGAAATTTTGTTTTCTAATGACTTAGAATTATGTAAAATAATTAATATCTTCAAAGACGTTAATAGTTTTTGAAATATTGAATGTTTTAGGCTAAAATGGATCACCCGGTATAAAATAATAATAATAATAATATACGAACGCGGGAGTAATCTACGGCTATAATTTACGTACGAAACTACGATATCGGATGCGTTTAAAAATATTATTAAGATATAATGTAAACGGGTGCACGTATACGGCTTCGATAAATCCACGATGATGAGCACTATAAAACAAATTATGACGTCGCGTATACAAGTTTGAACTAGGTACGCGTTGATCACCCATTTCGAATAAATGTAATAATTATAATTGTAATAATTGTACAATATTATACGCGCTAACTAGACTGGGGGTGGGGGTGGAACTTAATTAACAAAATTATACATTGCACACTGCACAGTGACATGTTCAACGTCCATCAACGATATCACTGCAATGGACTTAACTTCATAAGACATAAGACATTTTATGATTGTTACGTGTTCTATGTTCTTTTATGCGTGTAATGATATTTTGTTGTCAAGTTTTATTGAACATTTTATTAATTTATATTAGTCTGTCAATGTTTATAATTTATGAAAATGGTCCAAGTAAACAATAAATATACTAGATCAAATATTGCATCTAAGTTATATTTTTGTACAACCATTTTAGGGACTATTATATAGTATAAAAATGTTCCACTAAATAATTTCCAATACAAATAAGGGGGTTTTCGTCTGAAAAACAGAAGTTTGCATCACCACAGAACACTGCTGAAGTAGTACGTAAAAATCTCAAGAATTTGAAAACACGGTCTTTATACGTATATTTAAAAATTCCAAAAATCATAACTTGAATTAATTCATTATTAAATGAAAAATGGAAGGAGGTGTGAGCGTGCTTGATGAATGACCCTGTAGGTTTATATAGTTTATTGTTACATAATATGTATTATGTACTACACATCGACCGCCGGCTATGCAAAAGACAATTAAAAATCGTTTTTTCTACATTATCAACGAATATAATATATTTTATTATTATTTTTATTATTATTGTATACCTACTCAAACATAGATTAATATATTATGTGGTATATGGCGATTCGAACACTGCACACATTCGTGATAATAATAATAAAAAAGTACGTCTCTATTCACCGTAAAACGCTGATAGTCTTTTGATGTTTTAGAAAAAAAAAACACACATAATAATAATATCATATAAAATATATATATTATATCATATATATATTATAACGTACCTACGTCTTCATTACGACGAACAACATCATGAGGTGTATACCGGCGATGCGTTTATTCGTACACGAAGTAATAATAATAATCCTGTATAATATTATTATTATTATGTAGGTATTATAAGCTGGTATATACTACAATGAAATGCGTATTTCCTAGTAATGTTCGTATTGTAGGTACCACATGTACCTACTGCAACAACGATAATATATATGACATGACCGTCGGTGGTTTCAGTCGGCTATAATATTATATATCCTCTGCGGCCAGAACGTCCGTGTAAATAATGCTCATGTAGTTCGATGACCAGAAAAAAAGAATTCCGTGTGCAGTGCTTTATAATATACACTGACCTCATATAATAATAATAATATATAGATACGCGTATATAAATCGTTTTATCGTAAGTAAATTGTTTAACATCAAACGCGCTGCTGATCCAGCACTGCCAGTGTCTTTATTATAACTTCTCGATAAAATAATAATATCATAAACCTATATAGGTACGTACCGTACTACCCATGTACAACAGGTAGTTGAGTAGTTCTCGTTTTTAGTCGACATCATCACTTACCTGCGACTGCCATAATTGACGGGTCGCGCATGTCGGGCACGTCTCACACTTTTTTAGGAATACTCGTCGACGTCCAATTTATTATACGCGTATTACTTAATATTGTCCATATAGGTATTATGCATTGGTAGGTAATCATTGGGGCTGCGAATTCGCAGGAAACGCATTATGTCAAAATATATCCGATGCGTTATTTTTATTGCAATTATTTTTACTCTTCGCCGCATATTTTCGGATTTTAAACGCACGTCAAGTGTTTTATAGTGCATTTTATTTGCCCGTTATCTATAACTACTGTTTGCCGTGCAATACATCGTAATTCATCGTTTTCGTAATTCTCGACGGTACGTAAAGTCGTCCCTGCGCTCGTAAGATTTTGGATGGTTACTACCTATATACTTTTGATTGCGTGGTAATTTTTGTGCAATTAAAAGAATAATTTCTTTAGTTTCGAACTTCAGAAATTAGAATAAAATATAATATGTAATGTGTTTTTATGTTTACACTTAATAAACGATGGAAATCAAGTATGGTTTTATATAATATACGGAAGCTGCAGAAAACCATTGTTGTTATCAATTTAATTTATCATTTTTTTATTAATGAGGATCAACATTTAATTAAAAAATAAATAAGTAAGAATGCTGTAAAAGATATTCATATTTTCTTGATATTTAAGCGCATAACTACTATTTAATAGTTCGTGTAGTTGAAATACACTTACTATTTAAGCACATATTTTGTATAGGTATATAAATATAATATAGTTTTGATCGCATCATAATAATATTGTCATGTTATATGTGTCGACTGTCATATTAAAAAGTATTTTCGTATAAAGCATCAATAGCTTTATAATACAGCTATTATATTATATTAAACAAATTAAAAAATAGTAAGTTTTAACCTTAACACGATTTGTTGCAGCACATGAAAGAAAAGGAAAACAATTTAAATGTATAAGTAATCATTATACTGGCTACTGTTGACTGCAGTTATTATAGTTATACCTACACAATGTGACATAATGCCATTGTACAATATATCATCATGGTGGATACTGAAAAATGCCGTAGAATATCCTAAGCGTTGTTTATTAAAAAAAAAAATAATAATCTTATATATGTAGGTAGGTAAGTAAATATAAGTTTCCCTCCTTTGATTTAAATAGATTCCAATAATCTTTGCATTTTATCCTCTTAGTATTACAAGTACCTATAATAATACATAATAACGACATGATGTTGAAGGTGAAGTTGCATACAAATATAAATAAATGTTCAAGGACACATGAAATAGTAGATTCATTTTTATTAAGATGCATTTAATACCTGTTATATTTGTCATTTATTCCTGATTTATGTCGGTGCATGATTATCGCAATTTATGTGCCATGTTTATTTTAGAACATATATTGATATACCTTGACAACTTTGTCCTTTGCCGTATATTATTTTCAACGAATATTTGTAAAAAAATCATCATCGTCACCCGTCTAGCATAAATACTAATATGTACTTGTATTAATCTATTGACTAGAATTCGACCTTAGCTTATTAGTTTGATCTTAATGCCCTCCGTTAATTTTTCTATAATTTATTGTCCTAGCCATACTAGACTGTCACTACCTATACATATATAATACGATGAACACCGGAATACTTCAAGTATATACACCATATGTATTATATAATAATATATGTCACAATTGTAGTTTAAAAATAATTGTTTCACTTCAGTATATTGTTCGTCTATGACTGCTGTAGTGACGCATAGAGTTATTAGTATAGGTAGATATGGGTACCTACCTATATTATAAACCTGCAGTGTAAACCTAGGTACCTATAATAATTATTAAATCTTTTTGAAATCAATAGTCTTCACACAATAGGTGTGTGTTTTGGTTCGGTCGAGAAAGACAGCTGTCATTTTTCCATACCAACTGTTGCTGGGCAGCTGTTGCTTCTCGCGTCTGCAGCGCCGCGGACCGAAATATATATAATACATGTATATGTATAGGTGTATGTGTATATACATTATATTATATACATAAAAAAAGTCAATAGCTAGGTAGAATATCCAACCCTTTCCTTCTGAAAAGCCTTTCTTCGCCGTTCGGCAGCACAGGGTACCTTTATATATATCCGCATATGCGTGTATAATATCTTCAACACCTTTTCCAGTAAAAAGTGCCCAAAACGAGACTCCAGTTGCTAGACAGCTGCGCGTCGACTAGTTTTTTCGTCAGTCGTCAAATGGAACTGTTTTTTTACAATTCTATATTTAGTGGTGTGTAAAAAAAGGATTTGCATGCGGTCCCTGCTTATATAATGAACCACACATGTGTGTTGCTAAAAATTTATTTCCCGAAACGAAATACCAGACGGTAGGCACTTTTTTTTAGGCAACACGCGTTACGCGTGAACTAAAAATATATCACCATTTAAGGTAAGCGCTAAAAAAATATGCTCTTCCATCTTCGCATCAGTGTACTATAATATATTGGTCGGAAAATCTCGCAGTCCCTGCAACGTGGTATATTTATACATACACATTACACGCGTGCATATTATATAGGTACGCCAACGACATATTATATGCAAACGAATATAATATAATGTGTATTAATAATATTCAAACAGGGCTTTGAGAGCTTGTTGCAATAACTGAATAACACAATATTATCACGATGAAGTGCGCGTACGCAGAGCGCGCGTGTGCAGGGTGTTTATAGTTGCAGCCGGCTGTTTTTTTTCCTCGGCGTTCGGTGAGTTGCAGCTGCTCTCGATAGGTATACCTCTACCTCCATTCAGTACACCTTTAAAAAATAAAATAAAATCATTATTCAAATAGAGACCGGTATTGATGCGAACATTGTTCTATACCTATAAAAAAAAATTAAGCTCCCATCCGAGTAGGTATATACGAATATTATTGCATATTATTATTATATCACATAGTAGAACGTATCAATTTTAAAATCATTAATTTTAATAAGATCGACTATTTAATATTATATTTATATTATATATCACACGCATCGCCAGCACACACACACACACACACACATGCACAATAGTATATCGTATTCTTTTTTTGTATTATTACAGCTGGATAACGCCAACAGTCGTTCCTTTCATTGTCATAATAATATCATACTAAAAGTTAATTATTGTCGGAATACAATCATTATTTAATCCTTGTTCATATATTATATAGTTGTTTGATATTTTATATTCATTATTTTACGAACTACTGCAATAATAGGTATATGAATACAACACCACTATAAATATAATATGAATTACGTGCGATCAAAATGCGAGATATACCTATATCATGATGTTGTATCATTATACTCGTGCAGACCAGTTTAATTAATATTTATTAATTTATTAACATAAATTAGTAATTTATAATCGAAATAAATTTAAAGCGTTTCAATTAATTCTTATTACAATATAATTGAATATTAACACATATTTTGTTCGATATTTTAGTCTAGGTACCTGAATATTATATAAGTTAATTTTTTACGACGGAAAATGAATTGGAAACTAAATAGGCATACATCAATAATTATTGCACCACGAAAATATGCCCAACGAAAACACAAATCGAGAATATTCACAATTCACATAACATATTGTATTATAAGATATTAGGTATGATATTTGTCGATGCCTATTTAGTTTTAATTATCTTAAATTCAATCGATATAACAAAAAAATACAAACAAAACAGGTAATAGTATATTTTTTAATTTATTTAGATAGCAAACGTTTACCTACGTACCTACGTTTTATGCAGTACTGGCACAAACGATGTATATGCCAACACGTAGGTACCAATATCTTTCGGCAAAATTAATATGATAAATAACCTATTTTTTTTTAACTACGATATCTGACGCAATTTACAAAAAAAATTATGTATCCAATATCACGTCGATCTTACTATTATATATTTGTATAACAAATATTGAACATAACGATAATATAAAATAAAATATCCGACTTGCCAACGTGCAGGTATTATAAATGAATAGTTAACGGAATTTTACATAAAAAAAAAAAAAAAATTATAATAATTTATTAGCAATATTAACGATTTTCGTTTTGTTTTGTTCTCATATAGGTACACTTCTTGTACAAATTGAGATTTATAAGAAAGTTATACCCACACCGTGCACGTAAGTACCTATAGTCACTAATAAAGACTTTTTATTTTTTACTCACTCCGTATAAATGTAATAATGATGCGTAATGCGTTTTGCATGCAATATTATATTATGTGTGCAACGCTCATTGAATGTAATATACAGGCGTAGGTATAAACAAGGATTACTTATATAATTTAACAGTTCAAAAAAAACTATAGAACCATGATTTACACTTAATACGTTTAAGAACAGTCTTGCAGCAGCAGCAACAGACGGTTCATGGTCGCCATTATAATGACATATTGAGTTTTTTTTTATGTACCCGTAAGATATCGTTTTAGTTCGTTCTTATGGGATTTAGAAAACGAAAAAAAAAATGTATGCCACAACATCATATTACAGATATAATAATATACCACTCATTGTAAATCATTCACTAGTTATAGCTAGGTACAGCGACAATGTATTATATTAATATATTATTTATATAAATTATGTATGGGTATAGGAGTGAAGGACCTACCTGGTAGATGCGGTTACACGTACAATATTTTTTGTCGATATAATATTATAATTTTATAACTAGGGCGCGGATTTAAATACGAATCGCATTTTTTCTGAATGTCCCAAAACAGTGCTTTTAAATTACAAAATTCATTTCATCCATAAAAAAGCTTCAAAATAAAACATAAATTTTGCTTTTTTTTTTAGATCATTTTTCAAAATTTGTATAGCAATTTCAAACTTTGAGTACATTTTTCGTTTAAACTTACCAGTAACTACACCACTACGAGAAAAATAAATGAAATAGGTGTTATTTATTTTTATTCGCTATATTATCATGGTACCTACCAATATTATGTAACAGACAAAATAGTTAAGTATAGAATTATCATACATAAACTGTGGATATTAAAATAAATGAAAATGAAAAACTTATATTATATTGATAATTTATTATCTACTAATTAATTGTGGAATATTTAAAAAAAAAAATTATATATTCTTGCATTTAAAATGACAAATGCTGATTTGCAATATTCTATAACAGACAACAGTACCTATCGAGACTTTGATAAGAAATGTCATTATAATTTATAATCCCACATACACTGCATGTATGAATTCGAGTGATCGAGTGTTCATTATTGCATGTTTTTATAAGTAAACTAATATAAATTGTACTGAATGCAATAAATATTATATTTACATATTTAAATTTAAACGACCAACGGCTATTATTTACTATTTAGTGCAATTGCAGGTAAACTCTCAAAATACTCGTCGTTAATTGTACGATGTATAATATTTTTACGGTATGTTTTGACGGTTTGACAGTAATATTAATATTATTTATTATTATTATTTTTAAGTTGTCTCATCAGCCTAAACGTTAGCATTTTACCCGATCGTAATCTGCAGTGTGAACAATACATATTTATTTTTACCATATATTTAGGCACGGTGTCTGTCCGTCATAGAAAACGTCTGTGTGATGTCCGCGCTACCTACCGCTACCAAGGGATACCTACCCCACCCCTATAAAAAAAATATTTTTTTTGTTCAGCAGCGGCAGGTAGGCAGCCGGCTCCGTCGTATTATTACATGTTTTATGTACCCTCCTCGTTAAACCGGTGGTCGACGTGTACCCACCCTTCTGCAGTAGTGTACAACAACTATATAAACTAAAAAGGGTTGGTAAAAAAAAAAATTGTTGTTGGGGTCGTGCGCTGCATATATAGACCACAAGCCGCCGCCGCCGCCGACACGTTGTCTACTGTCTAGTCCTTTTGAACGTAATTATATACGTGCAATGTACACGACATCGTATTGACGAGTATCATTAATTTGTGTATATATAAATATCACTGTAGAACTAAAAAAAAACACTAAAAAACGTATAAACAAGCATGCACTTATTGTGCACTAAGAACTGGTAAATGTGTACTAACAAGTTCTGAAGTATAAATGTGCTTAAAATCTATAACTATATCGGTAAATTTGAAATATACGAAGTAAAAAAATCAAAAATAAATATTTTGAAATAATAAGAAATTTAGAAATATCTATTCACAATAAATCTATTCTATTTAAAAGTTATATTTTATTCCTTATGATTATAATCGATACATTTTTTTCCGTGCAACTGCCATAAAACTCATAAATACAGATAAAAATGACCTAAACAAATATCTTAATAGCATTTTCAAGAAATAATATGACGTGCTAATAACTCAAAAAATCTACTTTATATTTTTATGCCATTGCCAAAACACCTAAAGTATGAAAAAATGTATACACTATTAAACTTTATATTATTTTACTACTTTTGTATTATGGAAACGGATTTTCACCTTACTAAGCACGTTTTCTTATTTAGCAAAAAAATAAAAAAATATGCAACTGCATGAACTTACAAGCCCTACGATTTGCATAATATTATGTATAGTTTACATCACGTTTCAATATGAATTGATATACCTATAAATTGTATAGTAATAATGTAAATATAAAATGTGTCATGTGTGTGTGTGTGTGTGTGTGTGTCTGCAAAGCTGTGAGAAAAAAATTGGATACAATCAAAAATACTCTGTTGTGTGCCAAATTGGCAGTTGGCACACTCACTATATACATAAACGACCGTTTTGAACGGAATAGCAATCTTATTACTGTTTGGATACGATGTGTATGGTCTAGCTATAAGATCACACAACCTCGTTTATAAACTATTAATGACCTCCCGGGAAAATATAAGTACCTACTACGGTTCACTATATATCTATAATATACCTACATATATTATTTAAAGTCTATCGATCTTTATATTCGTCGTTTATATTATAGGTACACTATGAATTGAATACGAAATAATATGTATTATACTATAATAAAAACGACATAAACAGGTTTACGATCCACATACATGCAGTATGCATCAAACAAAGGCATACGATTTAAAAAATAAAATAAAATGCATATTATAAAGCAGCATTTATATCGTCTAACTATATAGGTAGCTATAATTATATTATCTCTATACACATTATTATACTTACGAGCGCGCGTGTGTAACCCGTTCAAAAAATTATATGACCTATAGGTACCTATTACTATACATAAACGATCGTTTACGCATATTCACGTTTAAATTTAAATTTAATATTCGCGAAAACGTCCAAGTTTATAAGTGTCCTGCATTCGACGTGAGCGTTTTTTCTACTCGTAGCATGCGTGTGTATATCATAATGTACACTTTTTATATATTTCTTTATCACATAATATTATAATATTATAACGGTATGCAGCGCTAATATAACCTTAGGATTTATTAAACGTAATTGTTGGGAATTCGTTTAAAAGTCTTTCAACTTTGCATAAGTTCATTGGTTATATTTGACGTTAAATCATTAATAATTTATAATTCCGATCTGGTCGGGCCGTTGGGGGCTAATAGACAAATTTGAGAAAATCCAGAGGGGATGCATCCGAACGATTGCTTACAAATAGGTAAATGCAAAACTGTTCTCTTATTTGTGGAGTGTGTATCTTATATTGTGCAATTGACTCGCTATCATAGAATATATAGACGCACTACAATCGCTGATGTAAAATTTATATTATGTATAAGGTTATCAATGAAATAAATGGTTAAATACTCGGAGTTATCAGAAAAAAATATGTGGAAAGTCCATTCCTTCAATGCCAGGGTCTATGAAACCTCCATCAGACCTTAAACGCACTCGTTATCATATTATCATGTTAAATATTATGGTCCTGTATACAAATCGTATGTGGCGTTCCTGCAACTTCGCTTTTTTTCATTATCCTTAACCGGCTTACCGCGGTTAAGTAATTACCGCGTTATTATATAGCAATGAAAAATAATTTTGATTTAATACACATCATTAATTGTATTGCATCTTTAATGTAAAATTTATATTTTGAATTAGATACGTAATTTTGTTAATTTGTGTAAAATGTTCTTTCGCCATGCGGGCTGCTTGTAAAAAAAAATATATATTTTTATATATAGCCAAAAAAAAGGGTACCGAAAAACGTAGAAAATATTATTCTTTTTTTAAAATAGAAATATTTTATTCTTCTTGATGAGTTAACGAAACACGACTTCTATCATCGCGCGCACTGCGTCGGGAATACAATATATACATATACAAATATACATGAATACACGCAGGGGCGCTGGGTCGGAACCCCTCCTATTATGTTAACGAGGGGTTCGGAGCCAAAAACCGTTACAACACCCAGTAAAATAATAATAATATAACGTAAGCTGTTGCGTTTTCTATATAATATTGCAGTGCGTATGCGCACTGGACACGAATCACAAAACCCAATGTATATATAGGTAGGTACCTACGTTTCACGAGCGTATATAATAAATATAATAATATAATCCGCGAGTGATTTATTAAACGTTTTCATTCTTTCGCATCCGCTGAAAAGGTTTAAAAGGCGCAATAAAGGCGTATTTTGTTACTCGCGCAATAAATCCTGCGTTTATATATTTTAACGTTGCCGCAGCGGTGACGGCGATCGAGGGATATTTTATGTACCTATACACCATCATACACCACGGGCTGTCTAAATAGTACCTATTTTTATATATATAATGTAATGTACTTTACACGTTTCCTGTCAGCAAAACGTCCGAAAAAAGACAAAACGGCCTTGTGTTTATTATAACAATACATTACCTATACGTAGGATATACCATAATATATAAAAGAGGTATATATTATATTTACTGCCTCCGCTGCAGTTAGGTATATAGCAGACCCACGTTGCGATATTCTTCTTTTCCGCTCTCGTTCGGTCGCCTGCCTATAAGAATATTCTTATATATACAGGACGATTCACCAAGCATGCTCACCCGTGTTTTTTTTCAATAATACGGAGTACTTGAAAATCTAAAATTGTTCTGATTCGAACGAGTATATAGTTGTTGAATTATTTTAGTTTGTATACTAAGAATATATTTTATTATAATAGGTTAATGGATTTGGAAGATTTATAATTTGTAAAAATCGTCCAACTGTCCAAGTATAATAAATACTTGATCCAATATTACATCTATTTTATATTTTTGTGAACCATTTTTGAAGATTATAATCATAAATATTTTAATAACTGAAAAACCACTCGTTCGAATTCTGAATTAGGTGTATATTAACATTTAAATAAAACTATCCACTAAATAATTTACAGTAAAATTGGGGGTTATCTGGTATCTACTGTACCACCAAATACTATCGTTAAATAGTACAAAAAAATCTTATATGAATTTGAAATTATCATATTCAAGTGTCTTTAATAATTCGAGAAATCTGAATTTGAAGGTATTCATTATAGTTAAATGAAAAATGGGGTGAGAATATTTGGTGAAAATTCCTAATACAGGTACAATTCTTTTGTGTAGGTATAAATGGTACGCAGGCGTAAATCGTAGGTAAAAGAATATTAACGTATAGATATTAATTAAGGCTGTTCCAAATGTATTCCCGCATAAATTAATTCTACACTAATGTAACGTATACATTTATACGGAGTGATTTGCCGAGCACTGAAAATCTATTAAAGTATTCTTAATGAACATAAACACTTAGATTATTTAGACAGCGTTTAAAGAGTATATCCTGTATTCCTGTGACAGTACCAAATTATTTTTTTTGAATGAGAATCGCACCTTTTTCGAGTAGTTTTTGGGTTATTTAACTTTGTGTTCTAAGTATACGATACTTACACGACATAAAAGATTTGTAAATACATTTGATGATTCAAATTATTGTTTATGGATTATTGTCCTTAATTTATTTTTTTAATAACTCTGAATCTACTCATTTTGATTTACATCAGAATTTTCAAAAAGATCGTCTCCTTAATGATTTTATAAAAGGAATTCATTGTTCTCATTTGAAAAAAAGAAATTTATATCGTCACGAGACACTATTCTTAAATAATTGTGTAGAAAAATCCAAAATTTGAAAATACGGGTCATTAAAATTAAAATAATTTAAAATTCAAAAAATAAGAACTTCAATACATGTATTATTAAAGAAAAAATTGGGGGGGTAGCAATAGGTGCATGCTTGGTGAATCACTCTGTATATATTATTATATACATAATATTAAAACCAAAATTGCAGTTCGTTTAAATCTGCAAGCTAAATAGTATATTATGATATTATAATTTATGTACCTATAGAGAAAAGATATATTATAGCCGCTGCTATTGCTGCTGGTGGTGGACGGTGGTGTCCGGAAGTTAAACTCTTCCGCTCGCGCGCAGTTTCATACACGGACGCGTACATTATACAGTTGGATAACGTAATATTATTATTATTATGTTTGTTTGCTAGACCGTCCATCGCATCGTCCATTGTTTTCGTCCATATAAACGCTGCGGGGCATAATCATCATCGTCAGTTCTTATTATTAATATATACCTATATTATAATATTAATATGCAATTTCGAGCGTCTCGGACGAATATAATATAGATTATAGATAGCTGTAGTAGGTATACCTATGTATAATATTAGGTATCTTTTACTTTGTATTTTCGACTTTTATTTCAACAGTTCATTTTAATTATGAAACTCAACAGAATTTGCGAGTTCTATTAAATTATTCATGTCTTGTCATTATAATAGGTATATATATATATGTAGATAGGTGCCGTATAATTCAGTCACTTCTAGTCATATATATTATATTATCATACAGTAGCGGATGCAGTGTTTATATTTAAAATCGTAATATGGAATCGAATATAGAGGTAGTACCTACTTATTTTATATACAGTTGAATATAATTTTACTTCTCGGATTTTTCCTTATAATGATATAGATTTTTTTACGATAAGTCTGCCAATGAGTGGACCATATCTTATGCATTAGGTAATTCACACATTCCAAATCTATTAAATATATATACGAGACATATCATGACTTTATGCGTTTATATATAGGTAGTATTTTCATATGGCTCATTGGAATCTGAATAAATGAGTTTTTAGTGCAAGTTAAACGACGAAGGACAGCGATCATATGCAATTTGGCACTATAAAAATTGGGTTAACGTTGATTTCCAGTGCGGCAGCGTGATAAAATTAAAAAAAATCACACGATGAGATTCGGCAACATTTTACCATGTTGAATTCTCATAATTTTTTCGACGCCTAAAACAATAAAAAAACAAATAGTATTATTATATAATATAATACATACTTAGTTCGTTTAGAGAATGTTTTTAATCCGTTTATTATTGGTAAATAGTATATAATATATATATCATAATAATGTAGGTATACCTAGTTACTATGATAATAAAAAATCTATTTCTTCTTTTTTTAAGTGTTTAAAAAAAAACGCAAAAATATCATTCATAGTTTCATTTTGTGGACCATACAATACTCATTATATTGGATATTATGTATATGTTTAATAACCAATAAAATCGAACCGCATAAATAAGTAAATCAATGATAAGTTAAATGTGCAAACTGTTAATTGTGTATACATTTGGATAAAAACAATTTTGATTTTCGGAATAAATTATACAATATTACTTACGTATAAGTAACTTAATAATAAATGTAAAAAGTTTATAAGATAAAATAAATTTGAAAACAACTGTTGTCGTATGTCGTGTATGAAAACAATACATTCATCGCCTTGCGCCCAGAATCTATAATAATAACAAGCGAAATTTTTGCGAAACTATAATATACTGCAGTATTTGTATTTATTTGATAACACGAAACATGACTTGTACGTTGTGCTCATAAACTATGAGGACTGATAGATAAGACCAATGTAGGTACAGCATATACGCAAAGAACCCAAAATTTTTTTTTGGCGTAGCCTCCACGCCTCCTAACTCTAAATTTATCGACACAAAAATAAAAATTATTATTTACATAAATTACATCATTTACATTCAATATTTATTTTATATCAGCAATCGGGGTGGATGACAAAAACTGAAGTCCACATTGTTTTTATTGAGTTTAATTTCCAAGTCGTAGAAAAAATTGATATTTACGTCTTAGTAATGCAATACGCAGATCTATCATCCATTAAGTAATTTAGCACAATGAACTCGACACCACAACGACGGCGGTAAGACGACTTATTGTTTTAGAATAATTTTCCTAGAGACCGACCTCGCGACGCGCGAGTAAAATAATATTATAATATATAGCACAACATATACATAATAACATTATTACGACATATCGTGTTCGACGAATACGGGAATTGCATTTTTAAACGTCCCACACGAATTTTTTTCGTAGGCACGCAAACACGGTGGTAATTTAACATTCAAATCGTGGCGCGTTTGACAGAAAAAATCGCATCGTGGTCTCAATTTTTTCGACGAAACAACAGGTCCACATCAGTCTGCTATTGTAATACAGTGATGAATAAACAACGTATGCACTGTAATGCATTTGTACATATATAAAAAAAAATACATAATAATAATGATATTGGACATGAATAAGACTTCTAATTCCTCAGAAAAAAATGATTACCTACCTTGCACGGAACACTTTAATATATTTTCTATAATATTAACAATTTTGGACTTGGGACTGCAGTATATATTAGACTTGTATAATATATGAATTCGTGGGTCCAGTTGATATTTTTAATTAAGTTATGATATCGACAATTTGAAGTAAGTACCTACAGAATATACTTTTTATATAATAATAGCTAGTAAAAGGAAAATAACAGGCGTAAACTTAGTACACACGATGCGTTTAATAGAATCAATCTAATAATCATCCGTGCATGGTGCATCGTATATTATACAAAATGATGATTTTCCAATTATGCTCATCCCCATTTTAACTTAATAATGATTTTTCGGAATTTTTAAGTATATAGTTATTTAAGGACTATATTTTCAACTGTTTAATTTTTGAATTCCATTTAAAATCAGTTTTTTGATGTTTTCAAACTATTTATATCGTATAAAACGCGAAGAAAATGATGTTTTAAAAAATATTCCATCTAAATTAAAATTAGATTGAGTGGTTTCTGTGTTATTAAAACGTAAAGATAATAATCTTTAAAAAATGATTTTATAAATGTATAAAATGTTGATATATTAATGTTATATTTTATTATAAATTTCAAATCGTCATACCCCGATTATCCCATATCTACCAAACCTATATTGTCATGGATCAATAGTTAAATAACTCAAATCTACTTCCATTAAAACATCGACATTTTCAAAAATGCTAATTGCTTATCAATTAAACAGAAAAAAATGCGGGAGATTTTCATATTTAAAAAAATGAAAAGAAGTCGGGCCACAAGATACTCGTTAAATTGTTCAAGCAATCCAAGCGTTTGGTAAATTTGGTAAAATTAAAACGAAATTGTTTTCCCAACTTCGGTGTCAAAGCGTATTATTTTCTTTTATTTGGGACTCGGTTCGAATAGTGCACACGGATAACGTAATAATATAATAATTTTGGGCGTTTGGCCATCGCAATATCAGTGTATATAAATATATTAGGCACGTCTCCGCTCCGGTGGTATCGGTGGTGGGGGTTGGGCGATTGTGAAAATAATAATAGTAATAATCGTAAAAAAACTTATTGTAGGTATATAATAATAATATAACGTATAAGCCCCGAATGCGGCACAACCACCCCGCGACGAGAGAGGGGTGACTACCGTGCGATCGGCGGCGTGTGTCACCTGGTGCCCGGGGGGGATGGGCGTACGGTGCCGACACCTGGCGGCAGACTGGAAACACGCTCACGCACGGGCACCGCCGCCGCCGCCGTCGTCGCAAGAACGTATCCTCCGGGTCGGACGACGCGGCCGGTATCGTATAATATTCGTATCCGTCACACCGTCAGTCCGCCACAGTCGTCGATCCGCGACCGTTCGATAGCGCTCGCGCGTCTCTCTTGCTACTCCGCGCCGTGTCTCAGTGGTTCGCGTTATCGTAGTTTTATCCACCGGCTACAGGAATATTATGTATTGATAAAACGAACATTCGTAACGTAAATTATTTATAATTATTATTATTATTGAAAATTTTTTTTCATTATTTTATACGGTTTGTGTACACATGAATTATTATATCACATTTATTATTACCTCCTCAATTAATCGTGTTGTGTGATAATTAATTTTATACCTATAAATATTACTTATTTATTAAAAGTGCGTTTTTATCGTCTACCACGGGTGTTCGTCGCCCGCGTCTAAATATTACTATCGTTGTTGTTATTATCATTATCAATAATAATAATTATAACCGACCGTGTGCGCGTCGTCACTGAATTTCGACAAAGTGTGTTCTCTGCGATGTGTTGCGTTCCACGTACTCGCGTTCCGGAAAACGTCTAAGTCCTAAGTCGGCGGGATATTCGCCGCGTGTTCCGAGAATAAAACGAAATATCATTTTCGCGCACACAAGTGTCGCGTCCGCCGTTATCAGTGCGCTGTGCGTCGACGACGACGACCATGCGGTACCGGTGGTGTCTGTATTGCATTGTATGCATCATCACATTCGTCGTTACAAACGTGAGTAGAAAATTATACATGTTGTTATTGTTATAATAAAATATCGCAAACGGTCTTATTGTGCACATTTTTTTTTACCCTCCTCGGATCCTCGTTGTTATTATTATAATATTCCCACGAGGACCACACCGATAGATTGTTGTCGTCGTTGTCGTCTTTGTCGACGAGGGTCGTGCCCCCCTCTCCACCCGCAATAACGTTATCATCATAATATTAATAATATCATTGTCGCCGACTGCCGAGTGACGAAAATAAATCTGACACGAAATCTCGTCGGTCGTTGTTGTTAGTATTCCACAACCTCGGTCGCGGTAATACACGATGATAAAGGTAGGTATGCCAAAAACTCGCTCTGACCACGGGACCGACCGTCGTCCATCACTACACGATAGCAACGCCGACGACGTCCCGAATCCCGATAATAATAATATCGTAACGCACACGCGTCCGAAACGCATCGTCGTCGTCGCGACGGCAATTAATAATTATTATTATGATTATCAAGTATAATACTTACGAATTCCTTTCGTCTCGCCTAGCTGCGGACGACCGTTCTCGTTAAAATCCTCCTGTTCAACGTCAACCCGACACAACGGCCGGTATAAAATATAATTAAACAAAGATGCCCATAACCCGGTTTTTAATAATAATACGGTCCGCTGACATATATACGGTCTCGCGTTCCCCACGCGCGCTACGTACCTTCCTCTCCACCTCATTGCCTCGTCGTTCCGTTTTATTTATATCTCTCCCCGTCCAGAGAAATATACATATACACATATTACTATCGTCATAACCGATGTGATACGCGTGTGTTAGTATAATATGATAGTTTTTATTTTTTTTTATAACTATCGCTTTTTCGACGATTTTACGCACTAGGAGTGTTAATAATAATAATAGTAATAATAATACCCCATAAAGTCCGTCGTCGTCTGCGCGGCGGTTCCATTACGGTATTATAGACCATCCGTGGTGGCCGGCCGCAGACTGCGGAGTGGAGTTCGTTTTTAATTTCTGTTTATAATAATTATATAATAATTTAATCGTTATTATTAATATAATAATATTGTTTAGCTCGTGATAACAAGTAACGACGTCGTTGTCGGATATTATTGTTATGTTCGAGTACCTACTCGACGTAAGTAATTCTGTCTCTTCTCGGAACTGTCGCGGTCGTTATCGGTACTTGGCGAAGGGGGTGAAGTGACGGGATTACCTGAGTGCCGATTAGATATTTCGCTCCCCCGTCGTACTATCAAACTTTGTGATCGTCGCTCGGACCATGTGACAGTATTATTCCATGCTCGGACGTCAACTTATCGGTTCAGTGTTGCATTTGAACTTATCCGTTTAGCCGCCGCAGATAAGGCATACGACGCGTCGTGGTGTGCACAGATAATAAAAAAACGGATGGGCCTTACCCATCGATAATGACGTGTATTAGACGAAGAGAAAAGCTCTAGAGACATGGCTATCTCTGAACTCATAACTGCCTAGTGTGATATCTAACGTTCTCTTCGGACCACAGATTTCTGCACAACATCTTAATAGCTTACAATTTTTATACGGATAAACATTTTTCCAAACCAAACACCTTAATAATTATTGCTTTGTATTCGTTTTATTCCGAGTTGCTAGTCTAGCATACAATATTACAGAAATCTGTGCTTCGGGACCACAACCGTGTCCCGATCCACCGGAGTAGGATTAGGCAGCTGGGCCTTATTCATTTCCTTATTATCTTGGCCGCGTCTCTGAGATTTCTCCATCGTCTGGGAAACTGCGAATCGGAATGCGGGGGCGGTGGAATAATAATGTAATCATCATCGTTAAATGATAATGTTTAGTCGTAGTCGACGAGCGATTATGACGTCTCTCGGTCGTACTCTCGTTGTGTTGCTGGCCCTGCCGCGGCTGTTGCAAAACGCGAATCGAAAGGACGACGGTGTTGTGTGTATGGAACAAAAAAAAAGAAAAAAACCGTATTTCGGTATATTTACAAACACGAGTGGCTCTAACAATGAGCGCATTACCTAACTTTATTAGAAAAAAAATAAATAAATAAAAAGAAACTTTAAACGTGTCGAGTCATTGGTTATTATTGTTTTTTTTGTTTGGAATGAATGACTTTTATAAAATGCAGTAACACACTCGCGCGTCTTTAACCTATGTCATGATGTTGTCGGCTGAATAAGACGCGTGTCATCATACAGAATTTAGAGAACGACGACGGCGACGATTATAATAATATTATATTATACGGACCAAAAAGAACATCGGGGGCGCGATGAAATTTGTTGAAAATCAAATAAATAACGATGATGTCGGGAAACGACTGCGACCGTGGCAGTATAGCGACAATATAATAGCGTACCAACAATATACCTAGGTAATAATAATATCGTACGTGGCCGCCGCGGTGTTATGTAGGCCATCCGTACACCTCATAGAAACTTGTGATGTAAAATAATAAAAACAACGAGTAAATCGCATACTAGTATATTATTATTATTATATAGGTGTAATTTACCCCGCGCTAAACGTCTGACAATCGATCGGTTTTTTATGATAATTATTAACAATTCAATCGAGCCGCCACGTAATAAGTACGATATTGGTTTCGGATGCATTAATTAATTAATAGAACACAAATCAGAAAAATAAAATAAAATCGACAAATACTTTTCTTCATAACGGTATTAATATATATATATACATATACAATGTCGTAAAACGTGTACGATTTGTTATGCGGTTAATTACCCGAACCTATTTAGAGGTGTATGGGATAGCCGCTATATACCACCGCCCAGCGCCACGATCTGCAAGGGAATTTCTGGTTTTCTGGTCTAACATAATAGTAATAATAATAATAATATAATGGCAATAATAAAACGCGTATGATATTATGCCCAATAAATTACGATTACGCGTCGTCGTTCGCACACACACCTCACTATAATAATAATATAAAACGATCAAAACCAGAAAAATGCGTACCTACTGCCATCGTCGCGTTTTCCAAACGGCCTCATATTATTGTAGCGTGTGTGTGAGATCGTATATCGTAGAAATGCGCTTCGTACAGGACACGCACGCACGCACGTATACATATATTATGTGCGAGTCTACACGACGATAATAATATAATACTCGGCACGTAATAAAAGTATGGTTACCGCCGAGATAGCGCCGCCGCCGCCACCGCGGTATATTATCATCACGCTCGTAGACGACAATTTTTTTCACCTACATACGTGCGAGGGCTGTTCGTGTGTGTGTAGTGTAGTGTAGTTGTAGGTTCGCGCTGACGAAGAGAAAAAAAATTCGCGTGTTCTCAGGCTATTCGCGTTTTCTTCGAACGCCACTTCATATTAGGTACACGATGATATTAATATTCTATCGGCCGTTACCGGTCCGAGGATTTCGTATCTGCAACTTTTCCGCTTCCGAGACGCGCTTGGAGGTGCATGCAGTTGGTTTCTTTTGTAGTGCCAATAATATTTTATTGTTATATTGTAAAGAGGAGAGACAGCCCCCTCCCCCCCGCACATGTGACAGGATCTAAAGTGTATATTGTCATCTCTTTTCTTAGAATGTTGGCCATCTTTCTCTCTTTCTGCCGCCAGTCCATTGCATAGGTCCTCTATGGTATCTTTTACTGGAAAAAGAATGAAAACGCATCCGTACCCGGTAAAAATCAAAAAAAAAAATTCCAGAACTGTTGTCACATTACGCCGTGCGACCTTTGAGCCACTCTTCGCGGGCTCCGGGCAGGCGACCCTCGTCACCGTCACCATCGTTATATTGATAACCTCGGGCAACACGTGTACGTGGTGCACAGGACATTCCGTTTTAGGTAGTCGCGCTTTCACCCATTGTTTTGGCTCGCGCCGCCGCTGCCATCCTTTGAGCGGAGACGACCTTTATGTCCTCTCGTCAACGTCACCACCACCTGTCGACGCGTCGTATCTCTGTCGCCGAGCTCGTTGCGCATAATATATAACGACGCGGACCTGAGTATGCGTTTTTCTCGCATTATTATTATAATATTATTACTGTACGCGCGCGTATTCCGTTTTAACCCGTTGGGCGTTAACGTCGTCGATTGTGAAAAACGATTGCGAGCTCTCCTCCGCATAATGCGCGTGTGACAGTGTGACACATACCTATTATTATTGTTATTATTATTATGACCGTATACGCGTTCGTTGTCGTACGGCGGTCGCGTATTTTCGCGTGACGATATGTTGTTTGGAAATAAAATAAATAAATAGTATGCTAATAGAATATAATATATATATAATGAAACATCTGTGTTGTCTATATAGGTGGATTGCAACGGCGTATTCGAGCTGCGGATAAAATCGTTCAGCAACGAGCTGGGCCGAGAAGCTTCTGGCTCGTGCTGCGGCGGCGTGTGCGGCACGCCGTGCAGGACCAAGTTCCGAGCTTGCCTAAAACACTATGAGACCAACATTAACGTGAATTCAACGTGCACGTTCGGTGACGTCGTCACGCCTGTGCTTGGCGAGAACAGCCTGACGCTCCCGGCCAACGCCACACCGATAGCGTTCCACTTCAATTTCACATGGCCGGTAAGAATATATCATGACGTGTATTATGTTCATAACTATTAACTATATACAAATAGCATTATTGGCCTACATTTTTTTATTGATGAACCCACTTGTATATTGCATTAAAAAAAAAACTATTGGTAACTATGATATAAACGTAGGTCCTCTCAGTCTTTTAAATTTAAACAAGTATTGTTGCTTTTAATTGTACGTAACACTGTAATTTGGCGATACATTGTCGCATTTTTGTTTATTTGTGTTTACTGATCATAAAAAAAGTGTTGAGTTAGGAATATGATTGGAATATCAAATACATGACTCGTTACATTTCAATTGTTTGCGTTGACGGTGGAATATACCATGACAAAATTCCGTTAGAATTTTGAAATTATATTTTTCTAAAAATGCCCTTATAAATGCAAATTCAAATTCAGTATAAGCAATCCATTTGACAAGACGTGAGAGATATTTGTACCAAAACGACGATCATCATACGTCAGCTAGTATTGTAAGAAGAAAAAGGCAACGAGCATTATTGAAATCCCAGCCCTACCTCATATAGCTTCTATATAATATATCTTTGGTCCAACGTATTGTTGATAGCTACGTGTGTATAATACGTGTACGCACGTACACGACGTTTCCGCGAGCAAACACAATAATAATAATATCGTACGGAACGAGGAAGAGGAGGCGACGGCGACGGTCTTGTGCTATAATATCATATCGTCGCTCGCTTCCTCCTTCGTCTCGCCACAGGAAACCTATAATATTATATTATTAAACCGGAGGGATAAGATAAATGGGATCTATATATTATGCACACATACCGTGCGTATTGTAAGCGCCCGCACACACACACACACGGCATACCATTATGTATAGGATATGCGCGCATAAATATTCGAGAGATCTTGTCTTGTCTTGTATTCCAAAAAAAGGGTTGACCTGCTCCGGTATATGACGGGATAGGTATCCGCCGTCGGGGTTCATCACGCTGGATTACTGATGAAATATATATATATATATAATATCATTGTACCGTCGCGTGTTTGTATGTTATTATGTACGTTTTTTTCCAGAAGCCTTTTCTTTTGTGTGCCGCACCCCCCGTCCTATGCCCGAGCGCATTATGTGCGCGTTTAGGGGTAGCGGAATCGGAGATAATAAATCCTCCCCGGCGCGGCTGCGGACCGTTTTACCGTTACGTCCCGGGGAGAGACCTTAACCTTCAAAAATGCTAACAACGGACGGAAGAAAAAACCCTTTACGAGGCGCGTACATAATATTATAATAATAATATGTACCCGTGCGATTCGGTGCGCCGGAGATAGATACCCAGGGAGTGTGAAATCAAAACCTGTCAGGAACGGTAGAAATTATGGGAGTTTTTTTTCCGTTCTCGTAATATTCTTCGGACATCAGACGTATATTTTATTATATATAGGTAGAATACACAGTAAACACACTGGGAAACCAACTTCCATTCGTGTATTTCTCTGTACATTCGATGTCATAAATACCAGTTTCGAATATTGTATATGTTAAAATCGCTCCCGTTTTATTATTTTTTTTTATTTTATTTATTTATATACACATACGCTTGATTTTTTTTTAATTAGATCTTATCACGCACTATTGATTAAAACTGGTTTTATTTCGTGCTAGAAAATTAGTAGCTCTCCTTGGACGGAACGCCTACTCGTTAAAATCCACGATTTTTCGTTCGATTAAATGATTTGACGTGCATTATAATAATATAATAGATATCCGTTTAAAGCTCAAGAGCTTTGCGGGAGGGAGGATTAACTGCTGCCGTAGCAATGTGACTCACGCGTGTCATCCCACTGGGGAAATAATACACTGCGGCATTGCGGTCCATTTGATATGTTCGGGTGGTGGAAGCTGACCGATTTCCACGGGGAGTTGAGGAAGCCGGAAGGGGTGCATTCGCTATAATGTAATAATATATGTATAGACGGAAATCGATAGGCTTACGCGCTTCATCTCGCATATGGCACGAATTCAGATACTTGCCACTGCTCGTCTCCATTCGAAAATAAATAATAATAATAGTAATAAATAATAATAGTAGGCACACGGGGAAAACGAGTTCGAGTGCGTTACGATATTTCTCTCTCCTTCTCTGTGGTGTGTGTGTGTGTGTATCAGTCAGTCAGTCTGTTGGCGCTACTTTTTTATCCTGTTCCTCCTTTGAAAGTCATCATCGTCTACAACTATAATACAGGTGGATATTTTAATTGGTTCGGAAATATTTCGAGATTACCTGTCATACGACTGGCAATTAGAGGGTATCCGATTGTTAAAATAATTGCGGCCCCGCGCAATGGGCGTGTGTTGTACGGACGAATAAAAATTAATCGATCTTTTCATTATTGGAATTATTATTATTAGGATCTCCTTTACCTGTAGTAGACTGCTGCTTGTCAATGCGCCTCTCTGTATATAATAATAATAATAATAATATGTGAGAAAGGATAGGTTTTCTTCGTTATTTTTATTGTCCCGAAACAAACCTCGAAGAATCACAATAGTTATTTCAATGCTATATATGTATACTACTACTTCAAATAAGCCCACTATATAATATTATATACTATCTTTATACCATCATTATTATTATTATTTTTATGGTCGTCTGCTGTGGCGCGCGGTGCACGCCAAACCGACGACGATTGTACTCCGTTAACAGTTTACACGATCGAGAAACTATGCACAAACATTATTATTGCATGCGGGCTATTCCTGTAAGCAATGCGATAAATTATTGGGTTTTTTTAATCATTTTTTTTTTTTTTTGCATAATTTACCCCGGTATCGATTATAAATCGATACCGCCTACCACGATGGTATTTCGTGATGATAATAATAATAATGAATTATTATATTACAATATTATGAAATACGCACGCGTCATGCTATAATAATACGACGTTTATCACGTGGCTTAAACGACAAAATATTATTATTAATATGATAAATGATTATGTTGTAAGGTTTTCTAAAAAAATTCTCGTTTTAAACGTTGTCGTTAATTATTGTCTTTTCGTTTGTTTACAGGGTACGTTCTCACTCATCGTGGAAGCGTGGCACGAACCGTCGTCTGCAAGAAATTCAGGTACATATTATATTATATTATATATTTTAACGATAAGGAAACGGTTTACTTTACGTCTCTTACACAAACCTACCCATGTATTATGTTTTATTTTTACGATTATCTGGTGCGCGCTCGGCCACGTGTAATCTCGTATACATAATATTATTATTATTATTATTATGCGTCGTAGGTAAATGTCGGAAAAAAATATTATGTTTCTGAGTCAGTAGGGTCGTCTGTGCTGTGTGTGAGTATCTGGGTCTATATACCCAGAAACCCTATACGCTCCGCACGCCCTCGAAATATATGTGTCCTACCCTTCTGTACAAGTCACAAACAACACCTGTTCGGTGTATCCGTTTTCCCACGAGTCGTACGCGCGTACATTTATATAGGTACGTATAATAATAATATACGCGTATATATTATAGTAAAATCGCGGCCATTGGCGACCTTGGACCCGCCGTGTTCCATTCATAAAAACACGACATTAAATCGACAAGTCCGTAAGCGCGCTGGCACTGCACGACGACGACGACGACAAAGATTTGACACAAACTACTCTCGTGAATTTAAATGTCTTAATTACCTACTCTTATTTCCGGTTCGGCTCGGCTGTTTTATATTAACGACGACCGGCACAATAATAATAATAATAATACTAATACGTCGTCTTCGTGTAGTATACGGCACATGTGAAAACACATTTTATCGTATATATATAATAATAATAATATCGTGTACTACTCCAGCAGTGACTCAAACGCCGCCGCTCCAAAGTGACTTATCGACATCGTCGTGCGTTTTGATAAGATCTGTATGGTAGTGGTGGTGCCTGTTTGTGCATCAATATTTATTCTGGAAAAAAAGCGTAAACGTTTAAATTTTTTTACGATTGAGTAATATATTACTATTATTATTATTATTACATAATATTATATTATTATATATACACACTGCTGCAGCGTTATTGTTTATTTATCTTTGTTTGCCATAGCGGCGGTAAACTGAAAATTAAAAAACTCCGGACGTTGGTGGATGGGGAAGTGTGTTGTGTGTGTGTGTGTGTTGGCTCCGTCCCCGTACGTACGCATTCGTCCCGAATAGTCGTGCGTGTATGCGTATATACATAATATTATGTAATAATAATTCTTCGGATTTTTTGGTGCGACGAAATCGCATGGGAAGAAATCGTTTGGCTCGCGAAACGGCGAACGCCGTCGGATGAAATCGAAAAGGGTGGCGGCGGCGTATATACAATTATTCTTAAAATTCATCTCGCGTATGCGTATAATGTATAAAAATATATACAGGCGCGCGCGTTCCCGTGTTCTTTTGTGTGATTTGTGTGTGCTCCGTTGGACAAAAAAAAGTGGAAAAAAAAATGCATGTCGTATTCTTCGCGGCTGTGGCGGCGGCAGGGTAATCGCGAAGCGCATAAATTTCAACGCTTTTGTCGTTGAATAAAATCCGGACCAGACGTCGTCGTCGACGGGAATTCTTTTCTTTTCTCTCTCCCCGCCGCCGCCGAGAAGCCGTCTCCTTGCCGTTCCCTCCCTCCCCCGCCACCCCTTTTCCGACGATATACGCGTATTTTATAATAGACCTTTTATTTCGTCGCTTCTCGGGTTTGTATTTTTGTATTTTTTTTTTTTTTTTTTTTTTTCCGTTTTGATCCCGAGCCAAGCCCCGGGCCCCGCGGTGTCTCGCATCCCCGCGCGACATAAAATACGACGGGTCCAGAAATAATCTCGTCACGGAAATAATATACACGGAAATCGGTGGAAATGATAGGAATTCCGGGCCCCCGGAAACGTTTATTATATGGGTACCGAAAATAATACGTCGTCGTCGTCGTAGAGAGGATGCTGCGCGCTGCGACGACGACGACGACGACGACACCGAAAACACGTCATTTTCAAAATATTTCCATTATTATTATATCGATATAAATATAATATTATAATATAATATCCGTAGCCGACGCCGCCGCCTCGTGGCTTATTGGAGAGTCGAAATCACTTTGTTGTTGGTGTGCTGTATTGGCTCTTTATTATTATTATTATTATTATTCCATTTTATTCGGACGTTAGAAACGGCCGAAGAAAACGGTAGGCACGTAGCATTCATACGGCGTGTGTGCGTGTGTAAGTATTATGTGTGCGCGCGCGCGCGTATGTGTGTGTGTGACCAATTGTTGGGCGGTGGGTGACCGTCTTATTCTCCCACGGTGCCTCTGCCGACGTGTCTGCCGCGTTCGTCCGCCGGCGCCTCCTCCCGTTCGTCGTGTACACAGTACACACACACACACTAGCTCGCACATATATGAGAACCGAATACTTTTTACTACACACGACACATTGTTTTATTGTAAATATTTTTATTTATTATTATTAGGTCTGCGATTTTATTAAACCCTAAAAAATCTCAAATGCCTTGAAAATAGTATGCATTGTAAAAATGTACGTTAAAAAATTAGTTCATACCCGTTTTAAAAAAATTAAACGACCGAAACTTGTCGTTCAACGGTGATTGTTTTTTGGGAAAACATTTAAAAGAAACCACAACATCTGTATATTATGGGAAATAGACATTTTATCGTCATCGCCTCCTTAATTATTTACATAAAAAATATACAGATATGATATGATATAGAGGTGTGTCCAGACCGTTTGACACAATAGTTACCTCTTCTACATTTAATTGGTACCATTAATTCTATTTTTATTCCTTTACAATTTTACTGATGGTTTTTTTTTCTTTCCCTTGCAGGAACGACCAACGGTTCGGCGCTGATCACGCGCATCACGGACCAACGGTTCCTGAAACTCAGCGACGGATGGGTGCAACAGGAATACGCCGGATCGACCGGCGGCGTCCGATCGCGACTCGTGTACGAGCACAGGGTCCGGTGTGAGGATAACTATCACGGCGATGGGTGTGCGAAATTCTGTCGGCCCAGGGATGACAACTTCGGACATTACCTGTGCTCGGACGACGGAGACATGATATGCATGCCCGGCTGGACTGGCAGCTATTGCAGCAAAGGTACGTTTTTATTGCTGGTGTAATCTAGTCATATTTATAGTTTGTAGTTGTTGTAAAATGTTGTACGATGGGTTCTCGAACAGTTCGATAAACATAAAGTTCAATGTTATAATATCATAAGCATAATTTATATGTTTTTCAAGTATAAATTATAGCCGTATCCTAGAACGCTGTCTATTGTTTAAATTTAAAGTTGAAAATTCAAAAAATGTACATAATAGATTCGAGTTGGAGTTTGATTTCGAACAGTTCGGAAAAAAACCAAGTATACAAATAATTTGATGAACGACCCGTCCCTAGACTTATAACCCGTGTTGTTACCGCGGTCATGCAATCGTGTGCATCGTACGCGCGCGCGTTTAAATTATTTTTATATTGTTATTACCACTCGCGTTTGGTTATATAGCGAGACGGAGGCGTGTTTCGTCGGTCGTTGAGACCCTCCTAGGACGTTTATAGGTGTACCTATATGCGCGCGGTGCATTTTACGTTTCGAAATTAAATTTCATTCGGGGCGAGTAACTAATTAAAAAGAATAAAAAGGGAAAAATATTATACTATGATTGCGCGGACGCGATTTCATTGTTTTGCCTTCTTCCACGCCACCGATCTCTCTCTCCGTATAATAAAAATAATAATAATATAATATGTAATAATATGCGTTTTAATACGTGTGTCCGATGATGATAATAATAATAATAATAATAATAACGAGATAATAGGTTGTACCCCGCTCGTCGATGACGATAATAATAATAATAATATAATAATAATAATAACGAGATAATAGGTTGTACCCCGCTCGTCGATGACGATAATAATAATAATAATAATGGTGTTACGAAGTAGTAGTAGGAGGATGAGGAGGAGGAGTAGGAGGAGGAAAATTGTAAAATTAACCGTGCCGTGCAGCAGTGGTTGTGTCCGGCGTGCGTTTTATATGTATAATTTATCGGTATCCGATGATGATGATGATGATGATGATGAGTGGCGTTGTAGTCGTCCCGTCCATCGTCGGACGGGCGACGGGCCGCCGCCGTCGCTCCGGTCAACCTTCCGTCGCGCGGATTCTCGTCGTCGTCTCAGCAGTAGTAATATTAATAATAGTAGTAGAAGAAGAAGTAGTAGTAGTAGTAGTAGTAGTCGTAGTAGTAGTAGTAGTCGTCGCCGCCGCCGCCGTCGTTGCCTTGCCAGTCCTTTTGTGCACGGGCAGTGGTGGTTCCGTCTCTCGGACACGCCGCCGCCGCCGCCGCTCCGGTAGTCCTCCAGGTTCCCACGGTAACGTTCGTTCCATAGCTATGGGCTTCTCTCGCGCGCCGTGTGTGCCTGTCAGGTTGTTATGCGCTCAGTGGTTCCCAAACGGGCGGCCGTGGCCGCGACCGACCGGCATACATACCTCGACGCCGCGCCGCCGCCGATCACAATCTCTTTATATTACGCTCCTTTTGTTTTACACACGAATAATAATAATAATAATAATAAAATACCGTACGAGCACACATGACTCACATCGCGCGCGACAGTTTTTTTTTCTCGTGCGTACGCGCGGAATACGTTATTAATGTAATATTATATAGGAAAAAATGTATTATTTATGTGCGACGTTAATAAATCACGGCCGACGACGACGACGACGACGACAATAATTACATATTCGGTATAGGAGTCGGTGGCTGTGTTGGTCGGAGGAGGGGGGGGAGGGGGTGATGACGGCGTGAGTGGCTGGTGGTTTTTTACGAGCGAATTTCGGTCGCGTTTTACGACTCTTTCTCGATTCCGCGGACAAACGACGACCACCGCGATAATATATTATTGTAATCATTTTCGACCGCGTCTCTTCAATAGGATCGTTCCGCCGATTGATTCGGTCGTCATAGACGGTTTCGGGCGAAAACTCTGCTGACTGACGATCAAAAGTTTCCGACCACTGGGGCTACCGCCGCCGCCGCACACGAGTTCTTATAACCGGTGACACAATAATCATATACACACACACAGAAAGAGAGAGAGAGAGGGACGATCCGAAGAGATAGCCTGTAATTACACGGTGGGTATCGGTTACCCGCCGCGGCCGATGTCGGTCCCGATCGCTTCGCCCGCTCCTCCGCCGTCGACCACCAGAACCGTTTATACGAACGATTATTAAACGCCATTGTTTCTGTATATCCAGTTACCGGTTTTCATTTTTTTTTCCTCCTCTCTCTCTCTCTCTCTCGCTCTCTGTCCATCTCCGATTCCTTCCTCGTTTCATTTATTTATATATTATTATACATTATACATTATATATTTATATTGTATTTCTCTCCCGCGATTGTGACGGCGGCGGATCCCACAAGAGAGTAATTACGTTTCAGAACCCGTGCAATTTGTCGCCATTCATAACGTTTCGAAACAAGATCAGCAAACAGATATATCGTATATATATATATATATATATATTATATATTATTATTATTATTATTATTCACGTATATAAAAAAATTCTTGCCGACCGGTCACGAAAATCGCATTAAGTCTCTGCGGCGCGGGCGCGCGTTATCCGCCGCCGCCGACATTCTTGGCCGCGATCGTCGTCGTCGTCGTACTCTGCTGCAATATCACCGTCGTCATCATCACTACCGTCCTATTTCGCTTGCAGTGCCTATTCGTATGATATTTAATATTTCATATTATTATTTTAATTTTCCTCGGCCGCGCGATTTATGGCCGCCCCGCGTTTTCCCAGCGGGGAACAATAGCTGTATATGTCCGCTGCACACACACACACACATTCAGGGTGCTGCAGCAGTGCAGTATTATATGTACGCGCGTATAGTGTGGGTCTGACATAACAACAAAAACCCATTGGCCCCGGGGTGGCAGCTGCAAAACGCGCTCGGCGGCGGCCACTTGTCCCCCTGCAGCTCTGCAGCCAGAGAGTATATAATAATATATATATATATATAATGTTAAACTGCACACACGCCGAAAAACCGTCCGCGCGAGCCCCTCGTCGAGTCGGACAACATCTGCCGGGTTCCGGTTTCGCCACTCCCGTCGCGGGGTAAAAAAATTAAATTCAATATATAAAGCTCCTATGTATGCAAACGATAAATACATCATATTATAACCGCGCGCGCGTGTGTGCGTGCGCATATTGCACCACGAGCATTATTAAACATAAAGTGTGTGCGTGTGTGGAAAATTTTTTTTTTCAAACGCAGTTTTGAATTTTGAATTAAATTTTTATTCGTTTTTTGTTTTTTTTTTACAGCGATCTGCGCACCTGGCTGCGACGAGAAAAAAGGAACGTGCATGACTCCAGGAACCTGCCAGTGAGTATAGAACCTCTATATATAATATTATACGCGCGTATCTGTACTGCGAACCTTTTATGTATAATATAATATAAACATATACGAGTCCATAAGTCTTCTATTTATGTGCCGTCGCTTTTCCGTTTTATACGTGCTGCATATCTCTATATACGTACCTATGTATAGTATTAGTATTCTTTTTATTTTTTTCGAGTCGGTAATTAAAAGTCTCCGACTGGTTCACGGCCATCCATATATCCGACGACCTTAACCCCAGCACCTCTCCCACATAACCGGTCACCGTCATCGTCATGTATATACGAGTATATACACTATATCGTTCCTGTTGTTTATTTATGGATCGATCGTGCTGCGGCTATTTATCTGATTCAATCAGCGCGCCGAGAATATATAATATTTAAACGTTATTTCCTCCGTGCGTCTCTCCAACTCCCGTGCCCCGCCGCACCCACCCCCGCTCATCGCGGACCTTCATTTATCCACCACCACCACCACCTACACCATCTAGCCCACCAAACTTCGATTCGTATATATATATTATATACTTGCAACGTCGAAAACAATACACGACAATTGCTAAAAACTCGTGTTTTTCTTTCTCTTCCGCAGATGTCACGCGGGCTGGACAGGAGCCAGATGCGACCAGTGTCAGATATATCCGGGTTGCGTAAACGGCTATTGCCAAAAACCGTGGCAGTGTCTGTGCAAAGAAGGATGGGGTGGTATGTTTTGCAACCAGGATCTGAACTACTGCACCAACCACGCACCCTGCAAAAATGGAGGCACGTGCTTCAACACGGGGCAGGGCCTGTACACGTGCGCATGCGCCCCCGGATATACGGGGCCCGAGTGCAACGTCGACATGGGACTGACCAACAAACCAGGAATGGACTGTTCCACTGGACTGACGTGCCTCAACGGCGGTACGTGCAAGGTGAGCGTCGAATCATTTTCATTGCATTATTACCACATAATCTATCGAAATGTATAGGGAAGGGTTGGGTGAAAAGAGCAAAAATGTTGAACCAACAAAATACGCGTTAGTTTGAATTAAATGATTTCCGTTGTGTGTTATCGTCAGTAAACTAAGGTTTAACTTATAACTAAAATATTAAATCTTCCAGGTGGTTGGTGGGAGGAAGGGGGGTTGCATTTTACTGTTGAGTCTGATGCTGTCCGTTCGCCATGAGCGAAATACGCATATTACAATAATATAATAATATTATCCAGTCCTAAACGTTTTGTGTGTTGTTTCCACAGAAAACCGGATCCGTCTCTAGCTGCACGTGTCCCAGCCAATGGAAGGGTATCAGATGCGAAACGTCCACGCAGCCGGCCTGCGCAAGTTCGCCGTGCGGGAACGGAGGCACTTGCGTCAACACCGCCAAGACCAACGGAACCGGAACCGGTGGCAACAACAACGGGTACGTGTGCCATTGCCCGATCGGATTTTCCGGACCGACTTGTCACCAGACGACCAACCACTGTCAGCCGGACCCGTGCCGGAACGGGGCCACGTGCGTGCCGAGCAAAGACAGTTCCAGTTACACTTGCAAGTGCGCACCCGGGTTCGCGGGGGCCCACTGCCACCTGCCCGACCACTGCCAGAAGAACCCTTGCCTGAACGGCGGTACGTGCCAGGCGCAGGCCGACGGTTTCCGGTGCCAATGCGTGCCCGGGTACGTCGGCGACCTGTGTCTGAGCGTGGTGGACTACTGCGTGGCCAAGCCGTGCGCCAACGGCGGTACATGCGAGAACCTGAAGAACGACTTCCGGTGTGGGTGCCGGCCCGGGTTCGGCGGCAAAGACTGCAGCCGGTACGTCAACGAATGCGTACTATCGTCGCCGTGCGCGAACGGTGGCACGTGCGTGACCACCGGCGGCAGTGACGGCGGCTTCAGGTGCGAGTGTCCCGTCGGTTACACGGGCGCCAACTGCACCGACGAGCGGCCGACCACGCTGGGCGACAGGTCCAAGCACGTGTCCGCGGTGGTACAGGAACAGCCCGAGATGGTGCAAGCGTCCGTCAACGGCGTGCTCATGGTGGTGCTGTCCGTGTCCGTGCCTGTGGCGGTGTTGGCCGCCATCGCGGTGGTGTTGTGCATGAAGAACCGCCGGCGCCGCGACCAGAAGAAGGCCGACGATAACGCGAGAATGCAAAACGAACAGAACTCGATACACAGCGTGGCCAAGCTGGGCGACCCACACGTCATCAGAAACTCGTGGGACCCGCTGCCGGCCGCGGCCCGGGAGAACGTTTACTCGGAACCGCTGTGCTTTGCCGCGCCCAACAAGTTGCAGCAGCCGTCGCTGACGCCGGCCCAGTCGTCGTCGTCACTGCAGAGGCAGAAGCTGCTCAACACCGACAGACAAAACCGGATGTCGTTCAAGGAACAAGACGCCATAAACGCGTTGGACCGCAGGATATCTGTCATATCGGTCGATTCGGCCGCCAACCAATGCAACAACACAAATAAGTAAGCATCACATTATAAAAGTTATTATACTAACATACCATATAATATTTAGAATAAGTAACAACGTGGTCTACGCTAGGGGATAGGAGCCATATACTTAGACGACTTATACCAAATCCAGCGTATACAATTTACCGTTTTTTAAGTACATACAATTAAAGTACAAAATCATGTATTTGTATTTTAAAGAATTCGCTTTACACGAGGCAATAATACGTATTCGACGGGGTTTTCACCCTTCTGTTATTCAAACAATTATTGTATTTTTATCACGAACAACATTAGATGTAGGAAGTGCCTGTCCTCCGGGCTTCGAGTAAAAAGTTTTCGGTTCGACGTGTAGCGAAAATATTTTTTTCGACCCGCAGTTTCCGGGGAAAGAAAACCTTTTCTATTATATTCTCATGATGATGATGTTTTATTTATATTTTTTCTTTGCCATGCGTATAAAACGTTTTTGGGGGCATGTATAATATATATATATTATAAGCCCGTCATGTTCCAACGTTTTTTAGAGCTATATATGTATATACGTAAGTCGTCCGAACCTTATGCGCTGGCCGTAATGACACACGTTTCGACTACGATGAGTTTTCCAAACCTCCCGAGTCGTCTTTATACACATTATATGCTCACCGCGCGTATGACGTTATCGTTTAACAATAAAGCGTAATGCACAATATATTATGTATAGGTATTATTAGTAGGTGCACGCGAGCGTGTGTTCTCCGGACCTCGAGTAATGCGAGCGTCTCTCTGCAGCGCACTTCACTCGTTCACATTTATATTATATTATTTTGTATTTATATATCCTTTAACACAAACGTCTCTGCGGGGCGCGGTGGTGACGGTGTCCGAATATGCGTGTGTGTGTATATAAAACATGCATTATATTAAAATACCGACGACGGGTCTGTGTCTATTGTATCGGCCGAATACAATATTGTATTGTCGTATTATTACGTGTGTGAGGTCTTAATGTTGCGGCGGCGGCGGAATGTCTTGATAGCGCGTCGGTAGGTACAAAATAATAACATAATGCGCGTCTCTACCTACTATATTACTGTACTAGCCCAATATTGCAGTTATAGAGTTATACAGTACAATAATATAATAGTAATATATAGAAGTGTGTTTGATAGACACAATTATTATTATTATTATTCGTCGTCGTCGTCGTCTGGCACAGCCGCGGTCCGACGATGAATGTGTTGATGACTAGGCGCAATACGACAACGGGCTAATAATAATAATATATTAATAATATTATTATATATTGTCGAGGACTTCATTTATAATATCAGCCCGCAACACTGTGACTTGACACAACGCCGCCGCGTCTTTTCTCATGCTCACAATATCATTACAACATTACGGGGATTGTGCAAACGGTCAGTTATTTCAACCGAAATGTACCAATCTTTTGTCGATCCTTCGGACGGACCGCTAGTAATGCGATCATACTTTTGAAAAGTGATTTGAATTTAATAGTGTATGTCTACGTGAGATCTATCTGGTCACTTTTTTCAAATTTCGTTCCACGACTACTATATACATTTTGTTTGAATACTTCAAAAATAATAATCGACATTTAAAGTTAAAATCTCAAATCACAATCCATCTCTCCAGTAGACATATCATATTAACGGATTCAAATCGGTTTTCAGAAGTTCTATCAGATCCATTGGTAAAAAGTATAGACGTACATATACAAAATGAGCATACACTCTTTACCGTTCACGCTCGCAGGTGGTGACTTGTATTATACATGCGGTGTGGTGGGTGGTAGGGTTCCTATATTTTTTATCTCTTCCGACCCCACACGCACCCAGAGACATTAATGATCACTTATAGGTACTGCGCACACATTTACAAGACCCGCATGCACTCGAAAAATGTCCTATATTCAACCCTTAAAAACTCTCTCCCTTTGCACCAATCCCCTTATATGTGCACGCCGTCCGACGAACGTATTTATTAAGTTTTTGGTTTGTTCTGTTTCAGCGAGGTATCGCCTGTCAAAGCTCACCACTATCATCGCAACATACACCAGCAGCTTCAGTACGAAAGAGCGGCCGTGAAATCGATGATTTTAGACCAACACTCTTTCGCCACACAAGTTTAGACTGTTTATTAAGTTATATATATTATATATATATAAATATTTTTTTTTTGTAAGTAGACCTCTTGATGAATCTGTCAGTCCATTTTTTTTGACCCTCTCAATTTGTATACATACACACCACACACACACACACAAACATTCGAAAATGACTGGCTTACGCCGTAATATTACGATTAGACTACATTTGCATATTAATATATCTATTTCTCTAACACCCTCATCTAATCCCGCCCTACCCTACTAACATCATCATATTGTATAACTATTATTCCCTCTCCGTTAAAAGAAAAAAAACCCGTAAAAACGTCGACAACTGAAAAAGAAAAAGAAATGTATTCTAATCTCAATCAATATATCTATTTATATATATATGTATATATATAATATACCCATCATTATGAAAAATTTTAAAATAGAGCCAGGGTGATGATCTCTAAGGCGTTGTGATCGTTTTGTTGTTGTTATAATCATATAATTATAAGTATTATTATTAATTTAATTAATGTGTCGAACAAAAAAAAAAAAACATGTTCCTGTTATTTATTCCCTAAGTCATTATTTTGTAGTTTTTTATACGACTTTTTTTTTGTGCGAGTCTTTAGGACGACGAATTATTTGTTAAACATTAATGTAATAATTAATTAAAAGTAAAAGCGTTGTTAGACGCGTATTATGGTATATATATACATTATACGCATTATACATATATATAAATATATATTTATATATCGTAATCGTGTAAGACAAAAATTATACTTAAGTTTTTTGTACTGTATTTTGTAAAAAAAAAAACCTAATTCTTCGTTTGTATATTATAATATCGGAAGTGTAAATAAGTTAAATTACAATTCTAAACAACGATCATTTATTTTTCGTCAGTGAATAAATTTGTTAAATTGACTCATTTAAATGTTTTTTAAATATATTATTGTTGTTCCTTTGTTAATAAATGATTGTTTCAAATGATTAAAAACAAAAACAAAAAAAAAACCGCCATATTATTATTGTCATTACTCTTACCATCGTTTCCTCTTCCCGATTATTGACCGTTGAGGTTTCCGTCGTCGTGCGGTGTGCGCTGCTGTCCGCGGGGGCACGTGCGACGATCGTCTGCGGTCTGCGGAATGATGCCGTTTTCGCAACGGGTGTGCCCTGCACATGGTACACAAAGAATATAATAATAACGATATTATATTATTATTATAATACAGTGACCGGTGACCGCCGTGGGTATCGACCGCGAGTGAAATAACATTTTACATTATATAGGCACATCGGCTCGTGCGATATCTATTCCGCTGCGGGTCGCGGGAACGTGCGCGGACAAACCGTAAACGAGTAACAATAATAATGACAAAGTACGATAATCGAATAATATTTTATCATACGGTTACCCGTAATATCATCGTCCCACCGCAATCGGATTTATCGAATCGAGAAAACCTCAGAAACGAATTACCGGCGCGGCGGCCGTTGCACGTCTCATTCGATTTATTACGAATAATTTTGTAATAAACGTATGAGCGATCCGTTCTCAGACCGCAAACCTCCGGCGATATGCGATGCGCACCTGCATTTACGTCGGCTGCAGTCCCGTGCCCACGTTTGACCGGAAGTTTTCTTCGGAAAACTCATCATCACACACGAGAGACGATCGATTGCGGTCGACCGCGGACGAGAGCGGCTCGCCCCGTTCTCTTTTTTTCGCGGGACGATCCAATCGTGTATTTAGATATTGTATTTTGGACCGCGGAGTTGTGCCCGTCTCCTATCCGGATCGACGTTTTTTACCCACGAGTATGGGCGAGTGAGGCACTTGCACGCACTAGATATAGGTAATACGCCGCAGGAAATTCGGGAAATAATCAGAAGGAGCGTGAAAAAGTGTAGAGGAAATTATGGGTTGATTATAGAAGTATAATAATGTACGTTATAAATGAATATAAACATTATTAGGTTGTGATCAATCAGAAGTGGAAGTTACGCATTAATACTTCTTTTTTTTGTAAAAAAGAAGAAGAGATTCTATCCCCTCACGTCCACCCACAATTCAAAACACCGATTATATAATTTAATATTATGGTCCTTTGGGGAATTTAACGGAAACAGGGCCGAGAGACACCCGCAGAGAATTGGGTGCAAAATGCTTTTGGTGTCAATATAACCTGTGGGGGTCCTAACGCTACATTTATATGAAATCTTCACACAGTGATCAGCAGGGGCACGTGTAACAATTTTAGTAAAACCTACCTGTGGCTTACCTTATTACTATAGTAAAATTACTAATAACAATATATACATACCTATTAAAATATCCTTAGAAATAAGGCTGATAGACCTTCGCCTATGTCTACAACGAGTTCCAAGATTTTTATAATCGAATTTCTGTTTATTAATGATTTTTTTTTCTGGTTTGTAAGTCGTAATATAAACAGAGCTCAAGTGCACACCCACCGTCGTTAGTCGTAGGCCCTGTGCCCATATAGTGCCTCATGGATAATCTGACACACCCACCGTCGTTAGTCGTAGGCACTGTGCTCATACATTGTGCTTAATGGTTAATCTGGGCCCGGACTTACTAATATATTATAGATTTATACTGAGAGTGTTCTAGCCGCCTCTTCTTGCGGAGAATGAAAAAAAAATCGTCTAAATTTAGACGGCCCTCTGTGGCGCAGATTCCAGCGGCGATGACGATGACGATATCGTCATTGAAAATAGGAATTTCGACAGATCGATAGTTGGAACCGGACCAGATATAATATATAGTGGAGACCGCGCGTGGCGACTATATTATATTATTATTTATATATAATTATACTGTGTACGATGTATACCGCATTATCCAGCGACTGCGTATCATATGATAAATTACACCCTAAAATAAAATTTCTATAGTAAAATATGTTAACGTCTCCCGAGTCCAGACAACACGACGAAATGAGAAATTCTACAAAGGCGAATCGAAAAATCTGCTGCAGCCATAACCAGGCGCGGTGAAAACAGTTGAAAAAACACGTCACAACGTTTTACGTATATGTCACAGCATCGTGTATTGCTACATGCACATATATTATCAGAGATGTGAGGGGGAGTCGGGGAGAGACTTGTTGCTGGCCGCCTGGCCCTATTTTAAGTATTTTTGATTTTGCGAGAAGAAGTGTATCGAACGAATGACAGTACTATTGACTTGGAAATTTATGGGAACACGGTATAGGCTATAAATATTTATAAAATTAAAATTCCAAAAATGTGGTAATTTTTACTATTGGGGTGGCGAGACCTTGGTGTAGCCAAAAAGAAAAATATTACGGAATTTATCAGTTATGAGTTCGAGATTGTCCGAAAAAAATACTAACCAAAAAAATGTTTACTCGATCCTGTTTTTGTGATTACTACAGGTGAACACTGCGTTATATTATTTTAAGACAGTTTTGTAATCTATACCTATACAAGACAAAATAAAATAAGTATAGCCGGTCCAACCAATAAAACTTAAAGACTAAAGTAGGTGTATAGCATATAAAATAGCGACTATATATTATGTTATAATTACCTTAACTATGAAGCTACGACTGTCGCAACAAACCAATTTCCTGTAACGCACATTTTCACCTCAAAAATCTGGGATTTACCACGAAAAGAAAAATTGCCGCGTTGACCTGCAAATTATAGAATAATTTATCAAAATACCATAGTAGGGTCGAATATTTGGGTTGTGTCACGAATGCAAATTATGAATACTGTGAAACAGTTATTTATGAAATATAATGAAAAACCTCGTAGAAAAAAAAGGAAATATTCCTGCAGGTAGGACTTGTATACCTATGACACCCATGCGTGTTGCAGCCTGCAGGGATTTGGTCTGTCGGCACAGTTGGGCATAATCATTTTCTCTTGTAAATCACGAAATTGTTTCGAAATAATTCAACACTTGTTGACCCGTTGTCGTCGCTGTAGATAACCGTCGCGGTATACGGTAAGCACAGATAAATCCACGTGTCGCGGTATGGGTGTACGCGGACGAGTGCAGGAAAATGCGTGTTGGCAAATAAAAACTGGGAAGTAGGCATAGAAAATTAATTTTCTCGGATGCACTGTTATAGCATAGCAATAATAATAATAATACAGACTATAGGTATATGTGCGCATTATTGCCATAGAATGGCGCGGCGGCCGCCGTCAGCAGCAGACAGACGGACCGTCGACCGGCTGCAGACCGGAAACTCGGGTCTCCGGAATGCGCGTTCGCTATGGAAACGTATAATTTGGCGAATGATATTATACACGCGATGCGGATATCGTATTGTTGTGTACGATATTATAATATTATTATTATTATTATTATTGTTATTATAATGAACGCGCGCGGCTGCCATCGTAGTCGTCGTAGTCGTAGTCGTCGTCGTCGTCGTCGTCCCGAGCACGTCCCGCAGCGCGCCGAGACGTCGGTCGTCGCGGGGTCGGCGGCGCACGTTGAATAAGCAGCTCCGAACGAGTTGTGACCGCGTGCGGGGGAGGCCGGGGAGGGAGGGGCGTGCTGGCGAAAAGGATGTGCGGACGAAACACGGCCAGGATTGATGTACAAATATAATAATAATAATATTATCATCATTACACATTCATTTGGGTAGGTATACGTGTGCACGCGATACGAGTAAACAGCCGCGGTATATATACCGAGGTAGTGTAATGGGTACCTGACTATAATCTTATGAAATTACACGTGCGAGTTTTTCGTTTTATTGTTTTCGCAGACTGCGCGCGGTCGTCCGCCGATAAAAATCGTGCCGAATGATTACATTTTTATTATTATGTACGTACGCATTAAACCGCTTGTATACAGGATGATTCACCGAGCATGCGCTCACCCTTGTGCACATGCCTTGTTCTTCTTCGACATGCGGTTGTTCCGATTAATTCGATTTCGGTACTCTATCGAATTCTCAAGAGCTTTTGTATTTAACATTTTAGCGATCGATATCGATCCATATGATTCATGAAAATGGTCCGAGTGACCGAGTATAATTAAATATATATACTAGATAATATGATTTTACGTATATTTATATTTTTGTAAAACAATTGTCGAGGCCTATTGTGCTTGGTGTAACATTCTAATAACTGAAAAACTATACTCGTTCGAATTTACAATTAGGTACATCGACATTTTGAAAATAATTATCCGCCAAAAAGTTTACAGTGATATTGGGAAGTTTTCATTTAAAAAACAAAAGTAACAGCTCACAATAGACACACTATCCTTAACGCTTAAGTGTATGGAATCTATAAAAAAAATCTCAATAACTTGAAAACACGCAGGCTTTAAATATATTTAAAAAATTCCGAAATTCAGAATTTGAATAAATTCGTTGTTAAATTAAATAACGGGGGGTGAGCATGCTTAATGAATCATCCTGTATACAATACTCGTATAATATTATACCTACAGCCTCATACTCTTTAGGCCTGTTTATTTTTCCGTCTCTATAGCAGCACCGCCGTCCGTGTCCTCTTCCACCCGGCGCGCACAACATTCCACCGGGTTTTTAATAATATAATAAAAAAAATAGGCATATAAATAATATATAAATGTTATACCATAGGTTAGGTACATAATATATGCGGGTATTAATTCCTTTCCGTTTCAATTGTCCGGTGCGCGCATAGTATAATAATATAATATAGCAGTCGCGTCTTCGCCGTTTCCTATTCGATAAGAAAAACAAATGATATTAATTATAATTTTTCATATTATCATATTATTATTACCGTGCGCGGTAAGTACAGCGTAGGTATTATACCTGCTATATCTACTTTGGTACAATTACTTCTAACAACGCGCGTCCCACGGGAAAATCGTCGAAATTACGCGTTTTACACAATTTATTACGTTATAATATCTACTCTCGTACGCGTTAATTCGTTTTATTGTAACTCGTACAAATGTGGCCGATAAAAAGAGCGCACACTTCTCCTGCAGTTTTCCACACCATTATTGTATAAACGGTCTGCAAACGATCGGCGGATAGGAAACGGTTTTCCGTTGTATCTAATTATTATTATACTTTTAAACTGCAGTGTATATATTAATTTATTCTGTACAGTACCCATGTGTACAATCATTGTACAATTAATCACCCATATTATGAATCAATTACGGTGAGATCCACAGTGACATTCAGGGACAAAGTGATGCACGGACGACGGTTATCGGTTGAACAAAATGCAGACCATGAGATACGAAAATTCCAGTGTAGGAAAAATCCTCTCACCCGGCGTGAACACTTGAAATTAAAACGTTTATATCGAGATGCGAATTTCTATTTTATTATTATTGTTGTTCTGCACAAGCAATCTCTGAAATTGGACAATACCGTGAGTGGAAAAGTACTATTTTCGTAAATAACATTAAGAGGACCCGTCGCCGTCTTGCAAATGTACAACATAGCAAAAACAATCATAACTAAGTTAACGAGATTTACACCACATAAAAAGGAGAACTTTGGCTGTGCGACGTTGCCTTTCCCGTTGTGGACTCCTCGCACATAACTTATTTAATATATCATGTATTATTATAATTTCAATTATGTGGAATACTTTATGGAATAAATACTTGACACGTCTGTTACCCATATGATATTAGGTATTATATGCATACCAATTTTATAATCCCGTGTAGAGGGGCTTGCCATCGCGCCATATACAAACGCGTATAGCATCCCACTCCTCTAATTGCCGTCAAGAGGATATGTTTATTATAATTGTTGTTGCTTTTGAGCAAAAGCGTCTTGGCAAGCGTCGGACTATCATAACGTATTATAATCGTCGCCGTCGTCGTCGTTGTGGACTTCTTCTTCTTCTCCTCCAAAATCCAGTGGTATAAAAGCAGAGAGTTTATTTTCGGATTCACGGTCGCGCGGCAGCGGCGGCGGCGACGCACCTATATCATCCGGAAAAAAAGGCGCGTCCGACGATGACTCGCGGTAGGAGATTACGGACCACGACGGTTACCTATTACTTATTATTATTTTTAATTTGGAATAGCGAACCACCCCTTTTGGCAGTGAGCACTCGGAGGGTGGGAACGACTACACGGCCCATGCCGCCGCGCCGTGTCTTATGACATTCTATCGAAAAAAAAAAAAAATTAATAACGATAAAACAAAGCGGCCGATACCTAATTAAACTCGTGCGCTGCACACCGTATAAAATATTGTACGCGTACGTTATTATTATTATTATTATACAGCGCAACACGGACGGCGGCGGACGGTCCGATTATAATATAATTAGATTATAATCGTTCGCGATGTTTTTGAAAACGTTCATATTAGTTTTTTTCGTTTAAACGATAATTCATTATCTTTCTTTTACTCTCACTCCCTTCCCCCTCCCCCCGCACTACTCTCTATCGTCGTTTGCTCTGTCGAGTTTTTCCACAGACGAGCGTCGTCGAATCGCCGACGAAGAAGAAGAAGAAGAAGAAGAAGAAGTAAAAGCCGGTTGCCGGATTGTGCTGCAGCGACGCCGGCGGCCCCGGGAGATTTATATTGCCGGGGGGCGTGCCCCCGAGCGCAGCTATAATATTTTATATATACCGTCGTACAACATAAATATATATAATATTATTATAAACGCACGCGGTTTGTGTACACATATATTATATATTATACGGTCGTGTAATTAGTTGCGTAGGGTTTGAGGTAAAAATAAAAACACCTATATGATATTATACGCGCAACCCGTACGGTCGTCTTCTGCAGCGCGCTCGGTAGGAATACCGCGGAGAAGGAAGGATTAGTGGACGGCGGTGTGGCGGTGGAGAAAAAATGTAATTAATTTCGAAACGATTTTCGTCCGGAGGAAAACATAGTAATATTATAGACTGCATAGATCGTGGCAGCGGCGGCGGCGGCGGTGAGAGACTGTTTGTGTGTGGTGCTGTACACGATCTGTTGTACGTATTGTTGCAGGTTCGTATTTATTATACTGCGTAAACACACGTACCTACACACACACACACACATATACGTATATTGTTATTATTATTATATACATATAAATAGGTATTGTGCTGTACGCGAGGCGGTAATAATTATAATACTATATATATATATTGATATCGATCTAAGTATTTATAATTTTTAAAAATGATCAAACTATTATATAATAATAGGTATACGACAAAATCATTGCCTACAACTCGGACCATGCAATATTACAATTACACGTCTGATTTATATTATGTTTGTTATGTGCGTTGACCATAAGAATTTCAGTATCCTTATTCCTTGATATAAACATTTTAACGACTGAAAAACTACCTGTCCGAATTTTGAATTAGGAGCGTCGAAATGTTAAAAAAATTATCCAATAAATATAGGATGTACAGTAGAAAAAGGGATTCTCGTATCGCCACAGGACACCCCTTAAGCGATGTGAAAAATCTCGAGAAGTACCTAGTAGAAGCAAAGATTAGAGGACGTTTTTGGATGGAAAAATAATGCAATTAATTTCAAAACGATTTTCGTTCGGATAAAAATCCAATATTATACATATTACACTATATGCGATCGCAGCGGCGGCGGGGAGAGACGGTCCGTGTGTGGTGCTGTACACGATCCGTTGTACGTATAGTTGTTGATTTGTATATTTTATTATATTGCGTACACACACACACACACATACACACGTACCTACACATATATACGTATATTATTATTGTTATTATTAAGTACATAGGTATTGTGTTGTACGCGACTATGAGGTGGTAATATTATATTGATATTATACTATGCGGCGGGAACAATCCTTATTTTTTCGTTTTCCAAAAGACTGCACCACTCTGCGTAGATATAGTATATAATATGTATGTGTAACGACTTTAGGCTTTCTGCGTATGTTATATCATGTATATTGTTTATTGTTATAAAATCATTATATTCGACTCTCGCTGCTACACAATATAGGCAGGTACGTATTGTAATAAACTATATAATATTATAATATATTATATACATATTATTATCCTAAGATAGATTATATCGTCGGAACCGTCGTGGTGTACGTCCCATTCGACTGCGGACTAATAAAACCATGTACATATATATAAAATATATTACGTATGTGTTTTTATTACCTAACATTATAATTTATATTATATATATTTATTGTATACACATATTATTATTATTATTATACACATTATAATACATGCCGTTTACCCGATGCGTTCCCTGCCGCCACCGTCGTCACTTCCATCCGCTCGTCCACCGACACCACTTTACAGCGGCGGCGAAGACGAACGGACGCGATTTTAACGTCGTCGTTCGAAAAATCGTTCTGCACACTTTCGACATTCCCACGCGGCATTTAGGTTACATATTATAATGTTCAAAAAATATTTTCTCATCCGTAGGTATATTATGGCTGGCGTATGAAATATAAACGAAAACAAATTTCAAACATTTTTATGTAATTAATTTTTTTTCGCAGCAGTCCCAATTCCGCATATATGCACTTAGAGGTTTTCAGGTTATTCTTTATCGTCGAATAATATTATATAGTTTTTATTTTTTTCCTATTATGATATTATACATTATTATTTTATGACACGACGATGATGTATATATATACATTATATACAGGGCGATTCACCGAGCATGCTCACCCCCTTTTTACTCCTATAATGCAGTTAGGTTAGGTGTTAGGTGTTCAAAATCTGATTTTTAGAATTTTTAAACATACTCAAAAACCATATATTTTCAGATTCTTGAGATTTTTTTGTGTTAAGTATACTTAAGTAGTGTTCCGTAGAGTTACATTAGCAACATTATTATAATTATTAATATTTAATCTATTTAAATTTATAATTAAATGTAAAAATTGTCATAGTATATAATAAACACTGCTAGATCCATGTTATGTTCTTTTATTTTATATTTTTTTATAACCATTTATAAGGACTAATTATCCTTGGTATAAACATTGTAATAACTGAACAATTTCTCGTTCGAATTTTGAATTAGGTACACCAAAATAGTCAAAAAATGATCCACTATATAATATACAGTAAAAAAGTGGAGTTCTCATTGGAAAAAACAGAATCTTCGCAAGGCATTCTTTTAGTAGAAAGTAGAAAGTAAAAATCTCATGAGTTTTAAAATATGGTCTTTAAATAAATTTAAAAATTCAATAATTCAAAATTTGCAAGAAAAAATTGAAAATTGATTATCAAATTAAAGAATGGAAGTTATCATGCTTGCCGCTTGGTGATTCATCCTGTACATACTGCATATATAAAATCGATTTTTGACCCTGCAATCGTTGTGTATTATAAATTTAATACGTATATTCTGTATACGTTTAATTTATTGAAAAAAATCGCAACACATATAAAGTATAATGTTATACACATATTTATACTGTCATGAATTAATAAAATTGGAAAAAATATACATTTTTTTTTTGTTTTTAATCGACATTATTTCCGTGTTCGAATTACAGAATAATAATAATATTGTATAAAAGTAAAATACATCGATATTCCATCAGCCCAATTATCAGATATCACATTTAAACCGGATGTTTGTAGACGGCATATGAATATTAACTATCGCGCTTCTTTTTATTATACATATATCATATATTATGTATATAGATATTTGCAACGATCCTGTCATGGAATCAGATACAAGTCCGTTCATGCCGTGTAGACTGCATGTATAATATTATATATTTTATTTTGCATAATATTTGTATACCTTTAAGTCCTATATATTCTCACATATAAAAGTATACACTAGGTATATATTTTTAAACTTGGCAAATCGATTGTCTTTAACTTTCACTACAGATAATATATGATTTAAAAATGTGTTTCAATAATAATGTATTGAATCTGGTATCAAAACCTTTATTTTTAAAATACAAAAAATCCAAAAAAATTGTGTCATGTATAGGTAAGTACGCTTGGTTTTTTGTATTTGCAAGAATGTAATAATTGTTTCCCCTTCAAGATATGTTTCTATTTATTTTATTTTCAGTTAAATCAAAGACGTATACTTTTATAATAAATTTAAAATGTTAGTCAATAATCAGAAATCAGAGATATTATACGTTTATTTATTTTAATTTGTGCACCTACTGTTCGTCCATACACGTTTATTTTATTCTACTAAAGTAAGTATTTCATACGTTCGTAAACGAAGTATGACATAATATTTGTGAAATAATATACAATTTTTCTGAAAAAAAATATTAATAATAATATAAATAACATTGTATTATTGTGCGTCATCGTAATTCGTTAACTTAAGTGACTAATTAATTTCAAAACGCTAAGCTATTAGGTGTACAAGTTTAAAAAAAAAACATTAATATTGAAATCAACACGGTTACATTATAATATAATACTTAATAAATGTTTTCTTTACTTGTATCGGAACGCAACATTTATTAATATTATTTTTCCTTTTACGCGCATATTTTCAATATGAGTAATATTGAAATATTTATAAGAATATAATGTGCTCAACTAGACATGAATTAAAGAGAAACCATATATCCTGATGTCCGTTCGCCTTGTCATGATACACAATTATTTAATTTTAAAACAGTATCTGAAACTCATCGCGTTTCTCACCGTGGCACGGCCGATTACATCATTAATATATACACATAATATTCATAATTCATTATTCACAATAATGGTATACGTAAATTGTCGAAAATGTACTGCAAAAACCAAGGGAAAATAATCGATAAGCCAAAATAAATAAATGTATACGTACATGTTTTTTACATTGACCGCTGCAGTAAATACTAATGAGATTAATCATAAAACATTTCATCCTTGGAATTCAATAATTCTTTAAAATAAATTAAATGTTTGAAAGTAATGGGAATTATAAGAGTCACTACAAAATATATAATTTGATAATCTTTATAGGCAATGTAGTTTTGTACAATTATTATATTATGTAGGTATAGTTGTGCGTATATAACCACTAAGCAGTGCGTGTTATATATTTTTTATTCAAATATTATTGGTCTGCGGGTTTTCAAAATTCTTCACAAAAAATCCGATTTACTCAACTGGAACTCATAATCAAATATTCCGATTATATTATTATACTCGTCAAAGACGAACGGTATTTTGATAAATTAATTTAAATAATTGATGATTCAGCACTCCTGTTTCGTGTGTTGGAAATTATTTGGGTTTGTAACGACCGATGTAATATTCCTTTTTATAATATCTATGTATAATATACAGTATCTGTCATTTTTATATCCCGAGAAATAATCGCGTAAATGATATATTATTTAATCGATTCGTATTGCGGTCTAGTCGTCGCGTATTACCATAATACATGAAAAACTGCTAAAATAATAATAAATGTTAGTGAGTATCAATTTGAATATTATGTTAATATTTCTCTCGCGGTAGACTACCTATATTTATACAATAATATACACAACCAGAAACGACGAATTCCGTTAATGGTTCCGTTTTGTCTTTTCCTGTATAATTTGTTACAAATATTGCCCATGGAAATATCTGATTCCCAACCGCAATACCACATAATATACATATTAACTATCCTACCTACATATAATATGGGTAATACAATTTAAAAAAAATTGCTGCTAAGTTTTGCGCGATGTACACACGTATTGATGGATGGGAGTAACACTATTGAGCACTTTTACCTTTTAACCTAAAAAAAAAAACAACATGAGTGAGTGAACATTGACAATTTTTATAAAATATAACACAAAATTGCGCACAACAAATATTTCATAGGTATTGTTTTGTTTTGAAAAGATTTATAATATTGCCCACTAATGCCTACCTATATATTAAATATAAAATATACATATTATATTAAGTATATCATATAATATGTCTTAAATCTAAGTCTTATATTGCTGTACCTAAAATGAGATGAATTTTTGACAACACTGCCCTATATACAATTTTCTAAATTTTACATTAGACATAGTCGAAGAATAAATAATTTCAAAAATTTTTATTTGACGTATAAGAATTACATTAATATTTAATAATTTATTTTAATATGTGCTTACTAATATCAATATTACATAAGTTGATCAGTAAAATATACTTATTAGATCAGCTTTATTTCATGTATAGATATTTTAATATTTAGGATAGTAAACTAATATTTGTATACTATCCTTAGTTTAGATTTTAGAATCTCTATTTTGGCTTGGCCATCGGATTTAAAGGATATCATCGTTGTAAATGTTGTTAGATATTATTATTTATTTTGTAATGTTCGTTTGATGGAATAAATAATAATATTATTATCGAATTTTGTACCTTTTATTATAGGTATATAGACGTATAGTAGTTATAAGCTGTTTATAATACTACGTCTGTATTAAACAACTGTATAATTATTTTTTGTATTATACATACGATTACAATATGGTCAGAGTATAATATAATTTATCGATCTATAATAATTAAAGCCAACAATAAAAATAATTTTTTGTGCGCAATCGCGTTGTGGTTTTTTTTTTGAGAGTAAAAAGGTAAAGAGACAAAAGTGCAGCGCAATCGTATCGCACCGATTACAATGGTTATTGTTAGAAGCACACGTTATCGTGCCACAATAATTATTATCGAGCATTTGTGCATCTGTGCGTACAAAAATCAAATGTCAATCAGCCGATCCTCCTCGTTATAACCTTATACATTTCTTTTATCAGCTGTACATCGTGAATACCGTATCAATGGTTACATCGCATCAGACCGACACCCATTTATATATGAAAACACCTGTACCTACATAATAATAATATATTATATCCATGTGACCCATCTTTTTACACGGTAACAATGCCACCGATATAAGTGGATAAAAGATAAAAACTATATAGGCACCTCCTATAGGTATGAGGTGTGTGATATCATGTACATGAACACACACGGGTTTGCAGAGTGTGAAATGCAAACGTAAGTTATTTATTTAATTATTATTGATATGATATTGTTGTTGTTATTATTATTATCGTCTATTGTGTTTTCTTTCCACGCGTTTAATTACTATTTTTTTTTTTTATATTTAATATAGGTACACTGTATAATAATATATAATATTATATATCATTATTATATAGGTACGCATTGTACATAGAACGTCGTGTTCGTTTTTAGGTAGTAGTCCCTGCCCCTTGTCCGTACAACACGATAATAATAATAAATAATAATATACGTACACACCATTTAACAACGAAATGCGCGTATACCGCGTGATTCATATATGCGCTCTACAGTGTCGTAATTATCCCGGCCATTATTTAATAGTAATTAGCGGTCCGCTTAAACGAAATCGCTCGTTATTGGTTATAGTTGTGTTTTTTTCTACAGAGATTTTTCCACTTTGTATAATGGTCTAACGTTTAAAACACACGGGTATTATATTATCGTTTATAATATATAATACGATCGAGAACAGGCTCAGCCCACAATTGGAAGACTCAACTCCTCCTTCGAATTTTTTTTTTAATCAACTTTCTATTTTCAAACTTGAACAATTTTGAATATCTCCACGATGGCATTGATATCGTCAATGAATAACTCAACCGTTGAGTAATGATGATTATATGTAACATTTTCTAGTCTCATCCAGAAATTTGTTGCACTGTGTACGTATAATTTGGCACTGCACCAAATGCCGCTACGGCTATTTCCGCCACGAAAACAAACTTGAATTTTCGTGAGACTCTTAAAAATGATTTAATTCCACACAAGAATACTAAATTTGTTTTTTTTTTTATTCATCTGCCATGGACGTTCGATATTGTCATATATTGGCTTAACTTCAAAAGACTTAGACCATTGTCTAACTTATAGGATAACATAATTATTATTATTTGACCCGTCATCCTACTATAATACCGCATTACCGTACATCGTACCCTCCTACATTTTAAATATAACGAAACTTTACTTATCTACCGATTTCTTAACACTACATAAATCATTATCAAAAGGGTTAGGGATAGATTTCCGGGTTAGTATAACCGTTTCATTTCCCTACTCCCTTCCACAGGTATCGGATTTCCCACAATGCATGCCACACACGGGGTTACGTAAGTTACTGTATAGCTATATCTTATTATACGTACCCTACTGTCCAGATATGGCTAATACCCGTATGGTACGGTTGCAGGCGTTGCAGCTCGACCTAATCGACCTCTGCGGGTTGTATTAGAAGAAGCTCGAGGCACCCGAAGTCTACTGGTTATATTATAGTGGTTTTACAGCACACATACACATATTATTCAGTATACCAACACTATATATAATCACATTCCAAAACGTGATCTAGAAAACCTATTAATATCTGGAAATCGTAAAGTGTCAATTATTCGTAATTTATTCTATTAGACTTATTCCATTCGACTTGGACGTGATGCCCGCATGGTGTTGTCTTCGTTCTGCAAACGTACATCATTGCAAATTTGAATTCAACAGAATCCACTGCGTGTCGTTAGTTTTGATATACCAGTAAATTTACCTATAATCAAATTTAAAGGTAAAAATATTATCGGTTATCTCTCGTTAGTTTATTTTATATTTTCAACTTATGGCAAGTTGAAAGTATGTAAAATATTAAAACAGTAAAATGCTCAAAACTCCCTTTAAATTAAAATATTTAAAAAACTGACGAGAGAACACATACAATTTTTAACTTTAAATAAATTTATCATAAATTCTGCTAAACGCAAATTTGACATAATGTACGACGGCTACAACTCACGCAATTACCAAAATTCCACAACGCACAACTTTATTGTGTCGTAGTGGTTTTATTATTTGGATAACATAAATACATCTAATAAGTTCTCAGTTGAGAAGATTATATTTTTTTTTTGTTTTTTTTTCATTTAATTATTGGTTAGTGCTATCAAAAAAATGAAAACACTACGACACAGACAGAGTATTTTGGTAATTCTACTATAAATTCAGAGGGAGTAAAATTGTCCCGCGAAAAGCAATTTTCTCTATGTTATAACGTCAACATGCGGATGTGACGTCCTCTAAAGACTTCAAAATAAATATTATTATTTATGATTATATTAATAATTGTTTACTGAAGTATGCACACTACGTGTCGTATATTTATTTTATTTATTTAAATGTATGAACTCTGCGTTTTAATTTTTGTAATTAATAGTTAACCCCCCCCCCTCCCCACCATTACAGCCGATTTTATGATAGTAATTATTATATTTTATAATGATTTTCATTTTTGTTCATGACGTGTAAATAAACTACTTAACGGATTTCCTTTTCACACGACATAAACCACGTACAATATAATTATTAAAACAACTAAAAACTGTATATAAGAGATATAAAAATGATGGTAATAACTAAACTGTGTATTTTTCACAACATATTTCTTAATTACCTATTAAAATGAAAAAAAAAATGTAATCCACATGCATCATGCTGTTACCAATATTGCATATTACAATTAAAGTTAAACCTACTTTAAATAGGTCATGTAATTATCTAACATAATTGTTGTAAAACATTTAGATATTGACACAACTGAAACATATTATTAATTATTTTAATAGTTGGTAGTTATTATATTAATATATATAATTAATACAAATAAATATTTTTATATTGTTATGTAAAAATTCAAATGTAATTATACGTATACCTACATAATAGCGCTTAAATGTTAACGTCACATTAGAATCCCATACTTGTCAGTTTATACTTTGCACTAAGAAGCAATCCAAACAATTTCATAACAAATTTTGAATTACAAAGGAAATAGTCCTTTACAAAATAGGAACAAAAACCAGTGATCTAGGTTGAAGCCACTGTTTTATATCGTGTAAAAGACTAAGTGACCATGACTGTATGTAACAAAAATCATTATTATAATATTATGTTAAGAAAATGTAATTAATGTACATTTATTATGATACAATTGTGATAACATATTTTATATTTGTATGCGCGATGTGCCTATGATGAAACTATTCGATTCATAAATAAAAATATATTAATGCAATGTTGTTTTTTTTTTTAAATAATTGCCTATTATTTAACTTTTTGTTATACACATTAAAGAAATCACGCATAATAAGAACATTTTCATCGGGTAGAAATAGTTTACACATTTTTAATAAATTAGGTGGTACACTCTTCAATCAAGTAGGGTACCATATGCGCATTTTCATTTTATAAGTGACGACCAAATTATACCTATACTTAATTATGAGAAAAACGGCTAGAGCAATTTTTTTTATGAAATTAGAGCACGCGCTCTGCTACGTTGAAGCAGAATAAAAATGATGACGAACCACGAATATCATAATATGTATAGTATCTACACAAATTGTATATTATAGTATCTACTTTATCACAGACAATACAGTGTATCTACGATAACTGCAAACGATCTATGTATCAGCGTGGAATACATGTATCATGCAGTGTTCAAAATGTCAGAAACGCATAACTAAAATAATAATAATATCGACTTTCAGCCGTGCAGAACAGTTGAAATGATTTATTAGTCATACATTTGTATTCTAAAACTTGTAAGTATATTTCCTTTATAAATACGGTTTTAATGTGAGTGATCCACATAATAATAATTATTATAACTACTCCGATGCTATAAATACGTGTTTTATTTTAGTTCAAAAAAAAAAATAATAATAATAAAACAGAATGCGGCATGAAAAAAAAAACAGTTTCGCCAGTCGGTAAGTAGAGTGGTCATGGGAAAATATGTCCCGTGGTGGGCCATTTTTTAATTAATTCCTCGTATTGTATATTATTGTGTGTATGGAGTACCTACCTATCCGCCTCCGGGGCGAACATATTCTCCAGTTCTTATTCAGACACATCAATGTCCGTCTCGATTATTATAAATCTTAAAATAAAAATCGAATACCTTATACCATGTTCCTTTTGTGTGTCACCGGTCGCCGTGCGGTATACACGATAGTCCCCAGAAATGTGCATGTATATAATATTTCTTTATGACTTATGCTACGATATTAGTAGGTACTTATACACTATATAGTACATAAACATGTAGGCTTGCAGTTGGCACGGTTAAAAATAAAACTGACACATATCACACCTTGTGTGTGGGCCGTGCAGGAAACCAACAGTTATTGACATGTTTGGGTGTATTATCCTTTTCAAAGGTAAAGACGTGTACATGTCATCGATGTTTTCAAGAAATGAACAGGCGTCCCGCTGATTTGAGGAGTTGAAATCCGCAGAAGGGTTGCTCGGGCGGGTCTTGTGTATAATATGTACATGTATAAGTGATGTGTTTGGTACGTGATTAATGTAGGTATTCCGTATACACCATACATGTATATAATACAAACCTAGTTTTTGATTTCCGGAATTCCAAATAAATACACTGGAAGATAAAGGGGAATATGTAAAAAGAAAACCACGAAAAACGCGATTGGATCGAATCTGTAGCTCAACACTGATCTTTGTGAATATGATATAGGTACAGCTGATGTACTTCATGCTTCGTCATAGTATATAATGGCGACGAAATAAGAAAAACGATATATATAAAAATACAGGGTAATTCGACGACATCATGCTCACCCCCATTTTTCTTTTAATATTTTGTTTGATTATAATATTTGGAATTTTTAAGTTAGTTTCTATATAGTGTATATACTATTATTATAAGAACTATATTTTCAAATAATCCAATTTTTCATGCAATTTAAGAAGTGTGGCAAACTTCTTTTTTCAAATCAAAACCATTTTTTTTTTATTGAATATTGTTAGGATTTTAAAATTATTGTAATAAAGATATAAAATTATATTTGATACACAATGGTCGATATATTTACAGCCAAAAATTGTCTACTTTTAAAAAAAATTCGGAAAAGCGCTTGACTCCTGGATCCCTTCCCATCAGATACAATATACGCAGGTATTAAAATAATAACTATACTTACTATTTAGATAATGTATTACACTTAATAATATTGATTGTTTTTTTCAGTCCGAAAAACATGAACAGATGAATTGGATGTATTAACTATTAAGTCTATTTTAAAAGTAGAATATACTGTTTACAAACTAAAAGAAATACATTTTTAAATATGAAAGACGTTCGAATTATGTTTTAATATAATAATATATACTGCATAATTATTATGTATGAACTATAAAGCATAATATAAGGTTAGTTTTAAGGTAATTACACATTCAATCAATGCATAATAATATAATAAAACGACTAACATCGATCTGACCCGAAAATCACAAAAAAATAAAATTAGTTTTTAATTAACAAACAAAATAAATATTTTATATTGTGTTAAAAGGACGTCACACCGACATTTGTTGTCTCCGTCTTATAAGTGCGTAACATGAAAATTGTAAGCTTGGCAAAACACTTGTAGCTCCGTTAGTTTAAAAATTAGAATGAATTTACCTCTTATAAAATTTAAAGGTAGGAATATTATCTAGGCAATATCATATGCTTTTGTTATATTTTAATTTGAAAACGAGTTATGAGTATTTGACAATTGTAATTTATTTGTACATCTTAAATACTCATAAGTTGCTTCAAAATTGAAATATAATAAAAAGCATATGATATTTCCCAGATAATAATCTTACTTTTGAATTTTATTCCAGGTCAATTCACTCTAATTTTTTAACTAACGGAACTACACGTGTTCAGCTTCGCGTTCAATTTGCTATGTTACGCACTTGTAAGACGGAGACAACAAATGTCGGTATAACGTCCTTTAAACAGATACCTATGACCTATCTCTAGTTTACTTGGTAACACTTGCTTTTTATAATAGTATAATACTGTCATATTATAAACTAATCACGTTTTTTAAACAAAACTGAATAAAATTCTTAAAAATCTATAAAAAAAAAAGAATAAAAATTAATTTAAAAAAATTATTCATGCACACAAATGTAATTGGTCCATTATATATCTATTTTTCAAGTAAGTATGTAACAACTAAAACCCATTTATAATTTAATATATTTTATAACCGATTCCAACAACCACAAATCGTATAACTATTCATTCACAATTCTCATATATCTTAAGATGTGGTAGGACACTATAGGACCGCCATTATAACTCCTCAATATTGTGTGTTAAACATTTTCCTATACTAAATGCATATAAATAAATTAGAAAATAATTAAAACGGGGATAACGCAGTTTTTCCGAAGTATACTCCATAAGTTGGTACACAAAACTCTACCCTTCATTATAACTGACATTTAGTAAGTATAACAATATGACAATAGAATAATGTCTGCACATTTTTAATGCTGAGTTTGAATGTCGTCTACAATTTGAACTAAAAATTATTACATGCAATAAATTGGCCTTCCATATTTCAAACGTTTTTCCTAGAGCTGAGTTCCCTTATTGTTATCATGTCTGAAGTTAATGAACCTTTTGACCTTCTTCATTGTTTCATATAATAACAATTATTGTCGTGGGAGATGATTTTTAAAAGTATTGAACGTTTTAATTGAAATAATAAAAATTATATTCTATACTATATTTATTAGACTCTGTGCTAAGTTTTTAATACTTTATAATAAAAATTAGCCAAATGTAAAGTAACTATATTTTAAATATTTCTTTTTTCCCACGTCTAAATACCTTTATAATGCTAATTAAATTAAAGGTGCCTACAACCTACGTTAAAATTTATTTACGATTTTAAGAGTATCTTTGAATTTGTATTTTATATTTTAAACCAATGATACACTTTTATTGTATTTTTAGTTCATTGTTATTTCATATTATGTCTTTTGAATATCCGAATAATATATTATAAAAATAAATAGGCTGTACACCTAATAATTATTATATATTAATTCATGATAATATTATGTCCTTCATTTCCTGGTTTTAACTATTTTTATACCTAGTCAAAAGATAATTACTCTATATATAAGCAACTTGCTCATCATAGTTACTTTATGCATTTAAATTTGAAATAACTCATGTATAACATTCTAATTACACATTTAAATATCCATTATAATTTTTAATTAAATTATTTTATACAATGGCATAATTCATTGATTCATATATGCTTCGTATGTTGTGATCGTATTTTAAACCAATAGTAAGTATCTACCTCGCTTTTACAACAATAATAAGACATTGATAATTACATATACATCCTATATAACTACAATATATCATGTAGACTGTAGAGTATTACAAGTATTGCAAAGCATAAATTAATCAAAACTCAAAAGTATACAATTTGATACGTGAATATTGAAGTCTGCATAGAAATGGCCAAACCAAAACGATTGATGTATATCAATGTAGAAAATGACTAGGTAGAAAATTATCTTTTTAGACTTCACGTTTCGGTTTATTGACTGTTATTTTTGGTAATAGATTCCCGAAAGGAAAACACACAAACCATTTCGGGCAGGTTAATTAATCATAATTACTATCATTACACATACAATAAGCAGGCAGCAGTATTGTTTTATTATATAGAGGCCATCTCGGACTACACATATCATAACGGTATACCGGATAATTAGTGAAGTACCTAGCCTCCATAATACAGTTGAAGACGTGAGTTTGAGATACCGAATTTTAATTAGTCTAGAGTTCATCGAGCTCTTTGCATTTTATTATTTCATATTTTATATTCCACATTCCGAATAATTATTCATTTTTTTTTTTTTAAATAATAAAAAAAAGGAATTAAAAAGGAAAAAGCACCATTGAGTTACAACGATAATTGTATACAGGTACAATATAATATAGTTGTATAATTATTATTATTCAGAATAATTTATTCTAATAATGTATACCATTTTAAATAGCTATTGAACTAAAAGTATTTTATCATGGGGAAGGCCCTCCTCTTTTTTAGACATTGGTTCCGCTTTTTTATTTTTAAGGGGTAGTAAAAAAATATGGCGTTTTATAAAAAGGAACGTGTAAATCATATTACTAAACTGACATGATATATGCACGTTCTATAAAAAGAACGTCCCTGATGGCCGTGCGGAAATTTATTTCGTCATAATTAATAACCGAAAGGGTTTTTCTGAAGTTATGACGTCTGTTACCCCTTCTGTTGGATTTAGATAACCGTGAACAGGAAAACACATGGCCAGGAAACTAAAGGGCATGTTCTAATATCTTTCACGTTGGTCCGACCACGTACCATCATATTTATTACTATTGAACATTATATGGAATGAGAAGTAGGCTTATTTTTAATTGTCAAACATACCTACATCAATTAATTATAATGTTATTAATTTCAGGAGTTCTAGATGAAAAAAACTTATTTTTAGAAAACTATTCCAATTTTTTTATGTTTCATTTGTTTGATTATCTAAAAAAATATAATATATTTTATATAAAATTCATTAGATATGTTTTATAAGAATACAAGTTTTAAAAAAAAAAATTGTTGATTGTTACAGGTAGGTAGGTAGGTAGGTACTATTAGTAGTAAAATAAATGATTAAATATAGTGTATACCTAATATTACAATGTTTCAGAAAAATAATTTATTGCACCTTTATATTGAATATCAAGTACAATAATAAATAATAATTACAATTTATGTATGCTAATTATATACTAAATTAGTTCAGCAAAAAAAAAATAGATGAACTAACTAAGATTCTGAGCTATACGGAAATGGGCGGATTAGCATCAATATTTCTAAGGATAATGTCTGTATTATATTGGATTTATATTATTATTAGTGTTTACTCAATCGATAGGTTTGTCTGATTTTTTCCAAAAACGTCGCATAAAAGAAATGAAACTGACCATAACATTTCCAAAAACGCTTAATAGAACGCTACCTAAGCATTTGTTGTCTCCGTCTTACACACGTACGACATAGCCAATTTTCATTAATTATAGTTTCAAAAGTGTGCTGTTAGTTTTGCTATTGGAGTGAAATAGTGAATTGACTTATTATCAAACTTTTAGGTAAGGACATTATCTGTGCATTTTTAATTTGTAATATTTCACATACCGATATCTTTCTTGAAAATTAAAACATTGAAAAATCGCACAGAGCACAGATAATGTTCTTAGCTAAAAGTTTTATAATGGGTCAATTCATTTTACTATCAAAAATAGCAGAACACTATTGAAACTAGTGAATGAAAATTTGGTATGTCGTAGACGGTAAGACGAAAACATCAAATGCATGGGTCCTCTTAATGCTTCTATGACACTAACGGTTCCCGTTCCCAGTCAATTATTACCTCTCAACGCGTTATTATGATCTTAAAATTAGAATTAATAACATGAGTATCCCATTAAATATCCAAGGATGTATTTCAATAACTTTAATAGTCTTAAAATCAATTGATTCTGTTTATAAAATAATATTATACACAAACCCTATTAAATCTTTGGAAATATCACACATAATACATTATATTCAATCTAAAAGATCACATTTTATAATATGGACATCAAATTATGTTATCTTCAATAATCTAGAATCTAAAACAGATAGGTATCAAAAAGACAAGACAATCAATTACATTAAAATAGCAATAACGCCAGGAATACTTATACAGTTACACCTTCTTTCTTCCATCAAAAGCAAAAACAAAACTTTATACACCTATAAACTTATGGCTGCAGCATAATATACAGTAAATAGTAAATACATTGCCTTAATACTTCTAAACTCTAGTCTACGCATTTTTTAAATTAAATAAATAATTTTTAACGTGAATTTTATGGTTAATACTTCATTTTTAAGTAGATAGGCTACTATAAGATTTTTGATTTTTTAACATTGAGAATAATAATTTAACAAATTATAAGTCACTGGAAAAGTAAGAATGTGGAATACTTTATTGATAGTGATATATTATATTCTTGAATCTTAAATCATTAATCAAAAAATGTTGTCAGTCTTTTTTTAAAGTGTTGATTCTATCGGTTTTACGTATCATAAGTGCTTAAATGTCTTTATTTTTATTTATTAATAATAATAATTTTATTAAAATATTAAATTTTAAAACAAAAATTCGTCACAATATGGATGCAATTATTATTATTACAGTTATTATTAGCGTAACGAATTATAATTTATTATGATACCTCAATTTCACTCCAAATCACGAATAATAATGTATAAATACATTTTACTTCCTAATTTTTATAATTATCAGTCGAATGTTGAAATTAAAGTTAAAATAGTTGAAAAAATTATATTATATAGTACCTAGTTTAGAAACGTTAGATTTTAATCTGTATGAACTATAAAGGCATTGTTCGTAAATCATTGTGTTCCGTATTATAAAAAAAGTGTGCTAATGCGAGGTACTCATAATTTGTTTTAAATATAACAGAAAATAGATGAGTTCAGATTTCAATTCATCCTGATCAGAAAACAAATCTGAACCGAATAATAGGTACCTGCGTGGTTACTAAATAGTGTTCCTGCGGAAACAGGAAGACGTTTCAAATATAAATCCCCCTTATGTATAGTATAATTTTCATTGATTTCAAACATTTTATCATCTGCCACTTTGAGATATCATCCTACACCGGGATATATATATATGTTATAAGACACTGCGTACACACCCCTTTTCATTTGAAATGTGTAGTGTCACTACCCATATATTTTATTACATCGAATGTTTAAAAATTAAAACTAGATGGTTTTAAACTTTATTTTAAAAGCATAGATAATGATAACATTAAAATAAATGTAATTTTTACAATTCAATCATCCTGTTAAAATTAAGTAGGTATACATGAAATATAATATATATGTATTATACAAGCTGTGATTTATGTAAATATACGAGTACATAAATTGTATTATGACGTCAGATTTTCTCAGTAGTAGAATAATTACTGTTTTTGAACTTATAAATGTTGTTTGTCATATCATTAAAATGGGCAATAATAAATAATTAAGGATTATTCGAAATTTTTTATTCAAACGAAAAAAATAGATATTTCATTAAAAATAACTGTCAATTAATATTAATTTGTAAAACAATTATTTCCGTGTATTGTTAATAATCAAATCATAACAATACTATGTCATCACTATTAATAATTAATAATGTCTGCACTGCCCGCAGTATGCGTGTTTTCTGCAATTTGCCAATATAGTAATATCTTGTTTAACATTTAACATCGATATAATAATATGGCAATGTTTACTATAGGCATATAAGGTACCAAGTTCGAATTGATAACAAAACAACACTTAACGGCGGCGTTCGAGTCTAGATTCAGAGTGGGTACGAGCGGTAAACTTTCCTTGGGCTTAATGTGTAATTAAATCGGTGGCAATTAAAAATATAAAACTACCTACGCAATGCCCAGGCGTCCGTTTTCAAACACATCGCGCGCGCATTCATCGGCGTTCTTAAAATCTCATTGACCGCCTGGGTCGTCGCCACAGCAGCCGTCGGCGATACCTCTTTAAATTCTTATTATTCCATCGGGATAATAATGTACACACTAGAGAATACCTATATTATATGCGTACAACAAGACAGATACAACGCACTGAATTTTTAGATGCCGTCGTTTTGCGAGTCACAGTGCGATCAATTCGTTTTCTAATTGGATTCAACGTGGGTACCTACATATATATATGTATACAATACGACATTAATGCTGCCGTCCTTATCATCTCCAAGTGGGCGTCGTGGGTGGGTGGGGGGGAGGGACGGGGGTACTTTGTAGCGATGAATGATATTGTGATGATGCATAATATAAGTTACAATATAATAATATCACATTATAGTATAATTATTAATATAATAATAATATAATAACGCGTCTAAAGAGCCTCTTGTTTAGAGCCACCGCCTCCGTCGAGTGATCCGAAATAGAATTATTAAAAAATTAAAAAAAGCGCGTGGCGGCGGCGGCGGCGTCGGCGGTCGCTCACAAAAGGGTTTTTTTTTTTTTGTCAGAGTGAGTGGCCGGGGACATGCCATTGTGTGTTTGCTCGTGCGTGTGTGTGCGAGTGTGTGCGCTGTCGTCGAGCCCGCGGGGGCGACACAGGAAACGGATTTGACAAAAGGAGCGCGGTGCCGTCGTTTCGGTTGCCATGATTCAGGTGGTCCGGGCGCCCTATCGCGCGCCACTCGTCCGTCCTCGGTCTCTCCTGCATGCGCGCACACACACACTCACTCATACACCGGCACACTGCTCGCGACCATATAATATATTATACCCACACGCTCTTTCTCCGTTCCACTAACGCGTCGTCCGTGTCGTTCGTCTCGTCCTGGCCTCGTGCACTTGCAAGGATTTGGGGGCAACCCGATACGGGAAGACTGGAGGTTTCCGATGCTTCCGCCCCGCAAAAAAAAAAAAAAAAAAACAGAGAAGAAAAAAAAACCGTATAATGAAAAAACACACGATCGCACTCGCACACAGAATCATCGCTTCCGGTACCTACCACATTATATACGCACTCCCTCTTTCTCTCGACGCTTACGATGCGTTTAAAACATGCATATTATTATTATTATGTTAGACGAAGGGATAAAACAACTACGCATAGTACCTACGCGTATAATATACAATATGTATATATAATTGTGTGTGTGCGTAATTGTATTATATATTATTTTCTAAGGACCTCTTCTCCAGGAATTTAAACCTCTTAATCTAAGACGTGAGTGCGCTCGTGAAGCAGAAAAATGGGGAACTTTTCCTAATGCCCTCATCGGGGATTCCGATTGCGCGGTCTATGAGCAATATAGTACATAATTATTCGTAGTTAGAGAATCGCTGTGCGTGATAATTATAAATACATATATATACTCAAATACACAAGTATATTATATACCAAAAAAAAAAGAACTATATCACGAACTACTGTCGTTCAGGGTGATGGCCTAATGAGAGGAGATCCATTCAATCGCTATACGGCTACACAATAATGACTAACCATCGAATCATCGAAAAATCGATAGGATTCAATCATTTCAATTATTTTCAAAGAAATTTAGGTATATTATACTCTCCTCGATAGGGCACAGGTATACCTAGATTTTAAAAATTAAAAAGTCACGTACAACATTTAGGAAAAATTAATTTCTTGAAACACGGTTTATTACTTCGGAAGAGTTTTATACGGTAAAATATTATAATTGTATATTGTGTAATTAATTTATACAGTTATTTAATATATAAAATGTAAAGCTATAGTGCCTATATATTATGTATGTTGATATACCTTGGGAATTCATAAATTTTAATTACATTATGTTAACTGAATATAATTTTTGAGTCAAGTATTTAAGTGTTATTTTCGAAGACATGTAATATACTGCGCCAAATATATAAAGCGGTAGGTATAAATACTAAATTATACAGTAATTATTAACCATATAATTAATCATTAATGACTTATATTTAGAATTTTATCATAAATATCAGGTGTTAAAAATATATTTTCACATATTTGTATTAATATATATATATATATTATATATTCTGAATGATTAATAAACAATAGGTATTGATAATAGACAATTTGTGTTTATGCGTATATAGTAATTAACAAGTAACAATATAATACCTACATCAAGAAAATTATCATGTATACAAATTATATTTTTATTTACTTTTAAATAAGATTTCATTATTTGGATAATAATTTTTTCCAAAGAATAAAATTATTTAAAATATCACAGTTGAATTCGATGCATTTAAATAAAAATTTAAGAACCTATAACAAGTTTTAAAGGTGAGAACATCATTTTCTGTTTTTGTTGGAATTATATTTCCGATATTTTAATTTGCATGCGAGTTAAAGTTAATAAGTACCTATAATAAGAATGTAAAATATTAAAATTTTAAAATACTCATAAAGTCACAGGTAACTCAAGAATCACCTCAAAATTAAAACATAAAAAAAAAACACTTCCAAAACCACTCATTGAATAGGTATTATTATGTTGTTAGTTGTTTTTGTATTTTATAGTGGGCAAAGTTAGGTTAGGTTAGGTTTTCTGTGTCATTTCACTTTAATGATAAAACTAACGAAACCAAACGTTAGCTGGTGAACATAAATTTGCTATAGGTTACGCACTTATAAGACAAAGACAACAAAATGCTGATCAACATAAATCATAATGGCGTATTAATCTAACTTAGTCTACCTTACAAAATAACTAAATCATAATAATTAATAATGTGTGTTAAATTAAACACGTATTAGTTTTGTACAAAAGAACGCATGTACAAGTATTAATTTCTAATGATAACATGTGAATGGATATAATATTCTACACGCATGTATACAAATTGCAATTGCACAAAGTAGAGGCGCGACTACAGCAAGAAACAATACTATAAAAATATATGTTGTACTAGCTACCTGATAACTACAATGCCTATATTATTATAGAACGCTATATAAATAATAACATTAATAAGGAATACTTAATAGTTTCGGTCCAGCGCCACTACAGCTGTAATAATTTACTTGTATAGACTATAGATATTCGTATTAAAAAACAATTTCACCTTTTAATTAGTTTTGTACGAGTTATTATAATGTTTAACGAGGATTACAATATTTAAAAAATGTCAAGTACTTACCTTCTAAATTTAAATATACATATAGGTAGTGTTAATTTCATAATTTATTTTATTTAAATATATAATAATTTATAATATTACCGTTCATTTGCGGAGTCTTTAACCATACCTACTGTATGTCTGTATGCATTTATAAAAATGAAAGACCATACAACAACAAAAAATTGGCTATATTTTGATATTGTATTATATAATAAATTATTTAGACGATTATTATATGAATAGATAATATACATTCCGATATTATTCAACTCCACCTAAATTATTGTTTTCCTCCCGTTGTTATTTTTTTGGCTATTGGCTTCCTTATAATTTATATAATCACTTTTGTACCTTTTAAGAATGCAATTATACAATTTCTGTAATGTAAAGGCAAAAAAATAACAATACATTTGTGTAATTCCAATGTAAAGACTATAATTATTGATAATATCTCATTATAGGCACGATACGAAAATTAATAGAAAACAATAACTGAATGCCAACTGCAGATTTTCAATTTTTTTCTTATCTATGACATGCATATAGAATCTAATAACTATTCGTTAACCGTAATCCATTCACCATATAGAATAGACAAGACGTGGGTATGTTTTTGCGACGACATTTTGGTAACGAGTTTCGTTTTTCGAGCCCACCTGCAGGACGCGGTGTTTTTGTCTTTCGTCCAGCTGTATTCATATTTCCCACTCATCCCAATAATATTGCTTCCGCCGTTGTGGATTGTAATATTGTAATATTTGTATTTATTTATTTATTATAATACCACTGAAGATCTATTGTACGTGGGTATATTTGGTACCTATATGGCTATATATATTTATATGTAAAGTACATATTTATGAATAATATGACACGATGATAGGTAATAATAAAATATATGTAATACTAACTATACATTACATTCACTTAACTTGGTTACATTACGCTATCTTTTACCATCGTTTTACTTAGATTTCATAATATTAAGTCAGCAGTATAAAATATAGGTATAATATACAATTTCATACAGGTAACCTATACACACGTTATATGGAAATCCGAAATACTTAATATACAATCCTGAATAACGGTCGTATAGAATAAATGTCTATTCCTACGATGGACCTGCAGTGAATAATAATATTTACATTTTTCTGTGCCGCCCTCGTTGGACGTAATCCTCGGAAAACGGGTGACGCCCCTTTCGCCGGACCGGAAATTATGAGGATTGATTCTTGCAAATAGTATGAGAATAAAATGTACCTTCGCGCACCTACAAGACTTCTCTCGTCGGAATTTCGCAGCGCACTATGGTACATAGTACATACCTATATACACATATTACATTAATATCTTAATTTATATACAATACATGTACATATATTTTATACTCGTAAACGGCGGACTGCTCGAATATTGGTTGATCGAGAATAGGACGAGACGACTGACATGACGTGTAAAAAGCGATGGCAGTTTTCGGAGGTTTCCTAATATTCACCAATCGAAAATATCATGATTGTCCGCTCGTCCTTTGTGCTGGTCCCAAAGTGAGTCTTATGAGCGGCGTCTACTGTATAATATTTAATATGGTATGCAAATGCGGAAAGCGGTACACCTAAGTCGAGTTTATACCGTGGTCCACAGTGGTTACGACTTACGGCACCTACATGGTGAGCGGGTAATTACTAGTTGGTAATTACATACATATAGAGTACCTACATATTACTTTATAATATGCTAGGTGACAACGATATATTCGTTGACCCATCTCTAGTCTCTAAAATGACATTCATCGCCAGCCATTATTTCAGTATTGTTCAAATAAACAAATAATTATTTATTGCATAGGTACTTATTATGCACAAGTCTCAACTTTCAACTTGTGTGCAATGTACTTACTGTTCGGTTATTATTGTCATTTGTAAAATCATATTCATAAATATATTATAAATGCAACTCTGAGTTATAGAATAATGTAATATGTAATCTTAATCTTTTTATCAGCATCCTTATTTTTAGTTTGGCTATCAATTTCTATTTTAAATATGATACCTATGCAATAGGGTACCTCGAGTCTTTAATAATTGCATTCTTTAGTGGTGTACGTTTACCGACAAGTACTTTTTTTAATGTAGGATACTTTAAATCTTCAACCCCTTCATGATGATATACTTTTCACGCTTGTCAAGACCCTCCATGCATATCCTGTTCAATTTTAACTATTAACTTTCTTGTAAGCTCTATTTCTATAGTCCTCTACTCCTGTAGTAGACCCATGTTACCCTATTGGCTATTTATAACAGTTGAATATACCATGGTATATCACGTTGATTTCCGTTTATAATTATTGCCGCTATCGTACCTATGTATACCCATTATAATACTACAATGTTTATTAATAATTTAACATATAAATTCTGTTTTATACTTTTATGTAATATTTCTAGAAACAAAAGTACTTGAACCTGGACAGGATAAATGGTTGGATTGTTACTTTATAAAGACAACAATAACATGAATTTATAATAAATTAAAATTTTACATTTCATAAAATAAAAATAGAATAAATGCCCAATGATTATAGAACGATCAAAAAACTGTTTTGAAAATTATATCACATCTACTTTAATAATTAATCTTTAAATATCATAAAGTTTCTACTTTATATGGTTAGATTATATTCTGAATTATAACAAAGCAACCAAAATCGATTTGTGACGTTCATTACCGGATGTTTTCTGCATTTTTTATTTGGAATACTATCTGGGATTACTAGATGTTAGCAAATAGCAATCATAAAAAAATGATTTTGCTTAATAATCAATTTAATAGGTTTCTATACAGAGTATAGACTATAGTAGACTACATTCTACAAAGCACTTAGGCTAACACTCATATACAGAGTCCCAAAATGGGATAATTAGGATATCATAAAAATAAGTACATAAATGAAACACATCATGGTGCATAATTTACTAAAATAATATTTAAATAATCATTAGTTATTAGTAAACTTATTAGCAATTATTAATTTCTTACAAAAAAAAAAAAAAACATTTATACATGATATTTATTAGATTTAATTATAAGTTACGACCTTATCACGTAAGATAGGGTTATCTTTGATAAAAAAAAAGGTTTAAAAGGTTATATTTACATACATTGTTTATTTTATAAAGTGCACCAGTAAACATTTTATGTATACATCGTATATAAAAATACTTAGTAATAAATGTACGAATACGTCATATGAGAGTATCTACCTTATAGGGTACCTGTTGCATAATAAAATAATATATAGGTACAGGATGATCTATTTAACGTAAGACACTCATAATTTTAGAAAACACTTAAGTTATTGAAAATATTTTTTCCACATAATTTTATATAAGTTTATTACAAAACAACAGTTTTGGAAAAAAAATTATATTTTTTATTATTTTTTATTGTTATCAGTTTTTAAGTTTTTACTTTTTTGAATGATAATAATATACATTTCTAATATTTATTCTGAAGCAGAATATTATTTGGAGCATTTCGATCTATCAAAATCAAATTTAGGACAAGTATTTTTTAGTTATAATAAGTATTTGGAGTTTTGATGAGTAATATACCAACATTTGTAGAGGTAACTCTGTAGGTACAACTTCACTCATAAAAAACTTTAATTACTCATAAGTCACAACCCACATAATACTCATCCAAAATTGATTATTATGCATCGAAGTACCTACTTGAAAAAAATTCTGCTTTGAAATGAGCAGTTAAAAATGCATGTTGTAGTTAAAAAATTAAAAATAATAATGATAAAAATGGAAAAAAAAATTTTTTCTAAGAATAATGTTGTTTTTAACAACTTAAAGATTGCGAAAAAAATATTTTCAAAAACGTTAATAGTTTTTGAAATAATGAGGGTCTTACGTTAAATGGATTACCCGGTATATTATAATATATTAATACAAAATATAAGCTAATTAAGAATGTAATAATATTATGTATATATTACCCTTTATTGGCAAATTATTATAATCGTTTTGAATCTTGACGCATTAGCTATATGTTTGTATTTACCTAGTATTAGTTATATATTATTTAGGTTAAGGCAGTCTTTATCATTTTCCTGTTCCCATCTAGAATTTATACTATACTTTATAGTCTAAAATACTCGTTTTAATGTTGAGTTTATTTAAAATACACAAAAGCAAATTGATAATAATAATGTATATGGCTATTTAATAGCAGCAATGGTACCTACACCTATAATATGTCTATTGTTTATAGTCCACAGGCTACATAAGTTAAACGAGCCCATAAACCAACATAGAGTACTTATATCAGTATAATTTATGTAAGAAATAGGCATAGACTAGGTATAAGTATTATACAATATACATAATATATATTATATCATATTATATGATTAGAAATTAGCCTACGCCTACTTATGTTACCATTGATAACGTTTTCGTTTAAATATTAGTACCTATACTTATCAAAAAATATTCAGAACACATATTTACCTACTTGCTTACCTAATGCATAAAACTATAAAATAAAATATAAAATATATGATTTATTCCAATAATAGAGTTTTAAGGAGAAATGTAATAAGACAGTAATAACTAATAATATAATTTCAATAATTATCGATTAAAATTAAAATTCTAATAATTGTGATTTATAACTGTAACTTACAAGATATTTATCATATAGGTATAATGCTATTATACTCATATAGTATAATATACCTACTATATTACTATACTTTATCATCATAAATAAAAATGAAAAATCATTAGAACTATATGTTCATAAATTACATTTATAAGTGTTCTGTTATTTTTTTTATACCTACCTACCATACAACATGTATAATTGCATGTTTAAGGAATTAATATTTGATATAATTAGCCCAAGTCATAACAAATTTTTATCATCTTGAATATCATATTTTAATTGCAAAATGTAGAAAAATGTAGGTACAATCTCAAAATGGAACTGTTTTAGTCTAATCAACTCTCACAAAATTATTTATTTTTCAAAATGAGTATGATTTGGTGTATTATTCAATCATATTTTGGAGTGTCTACAGTATAATTATCCCGCATCTACACACCCACACTTAGTAGAGTAAGTAAATAAAATAATTTTGAGTAGAAACATTTGATTGTGGTTGTTTATTATTTATTAGTAAAATTACTATGGATATTATGGATATAGCGATACAAAAATTAAAGGTATTTGTCCAACAAAAAATATTATAATTTACTATTTTAACATTAATTTTTGAATTGGATATTATTATGAAACATGGCTTCGGGAATTTTACTGAAATAAATGTGTAAAACGTAAGTACCTTTAGTACCTTAAGTACTAAGTATTCTACAAAAATTTTGAATACCTTTTAGATTTTTTTTTAAGTAAAAATAATAATATACTTTTGAAGTACAATTGTATGGTAAATTATTATATAATGTAACTAACTAATTTTCTTGTAAATATTTGAGAGTTCAGACAGCGTTCTCTATTTTTATAAATAATTTGAAATTCAATTTTTAAATTTGTTATCTGTATTCTTGATAAGTGAACAATTTATTGAACATGAGTATAAAAACTATTTATTGTACTATATGCACGTGATCCTATAGTGAATTAGTGATAGCATTATTATAATATGGTTAATTTATAAATTTACTTGAAAGTTATACTGATATATACATACTATATAGTCTGTATACTAGGCTACATTGAATACCTATATAAATTGGTAGTTCTCAATCGGTTGATGGCGGGGTGTGTATTTATCCGATTTAGGTAGTGCCTGAAACGAATATAGTAGGTAGTGAGTAAATTAGGAATATATCATTAAACAAACCTAACCAACCTAACCAATAAAAAAATAAAGAAAAAAAGTTATTGAATATGGAACACCATCAATAACCTATTACCATATTTTACAATGAATTATTTGTAGGTACTGTGTTTATTTTTAATAAACTAGTTTATTATTTTATAATATAACGGTTTTTTATTTAACCATTTTTAATTTTAACTTTGGAATGTGGTATGTACTGTGTATTGTGTTAAAAATTCTAAAGGAATAACTATCAGACTTTTGGTAAATAGTAAATACTAAAAAAGTGGTCTTGAAATATAAAATGTTGAGAAGTGAGAACCATTGGTGTGTATTTATCATTGCAGATATGGGAATAATTATACAATTGTTTTATCACCGTATATTTATTAACTGTAATAATGTAATTATTAACATTAAAATGTCAGTAAAATGTAGTTGTAATATTCATTGAAATGTACTCAAATAGGTTAGGTTAGTAGGTACCTGCAGCTTAATAGTTGATTGTAAATTAATGTAATTATCGAATAGTACAGTCGTATTTTAATAACATAACCAACATCAGGAATTTTATAATTGCGTTAATTGTATTCAGTAGAATATTAATGTATAATAATATGTATTGAGTACATCGTTTCAATTTATTGTTCGAATAATATTTTTAAATGTTCTCACAAACCTTAGTAACAATCCAAAATAATTTAGTTAACCAAACAATAACTTTTTGTACACATATTTTAAGAAGAAAGGTACCAACAACGTATTCAAGTTTTAATGTAATCTTGGTTGTGTTCTCTATAATTATTGACGCTTAATCTTAATTATCTTGGTTAATATTTAATTTTTTTTCTTATGATAGTACTTTATAATAGCTGAAAAAAATGAGCATTTAATACCTATGACACTCATTAATCATTATAAAAAAAACTGTCATAGCCGAAGCCTACGATTACTACATTATACCTATCCATTATCATTACTATAATTTTCAATATTTTGTAGTGCAGATATTGTGCAGTTATTGAATTATTAACTTTTAAATGAAACTATAAAATTATTGTTAAGTTAATTGTTCGACGAGGTGACATTACGGTACGTAGGTACCTTATTAAAATAGATTTGTTTTATTTGTACTATACAAAGATAGTTATCCTTTATTAAGAAGAAAAAACAAAAAATGTATTCAAGTAGGTAGGCAGTAAAGTATAGCATGTAAATAATGATATTCCCTAAATGACTATTTCTATATGGATGCCGAGAAAAACTTCTTTTTTTTTTGTAAATAAATATTTGAATAATATGTAGTTTTTGTAATTTTGTATTGGACATTTCTTGGGTATGACTATAGTCTACTAAATTTTAAGGATTTACTTAATATTATGACCTTTGGTATTTACTTGTTATAGAAACATAATTTATTTCCTATTTCTATGCAACAGCTGTGCTCTGTTGTCACTTGTCCCAGACAAAATAATAATATAGCGTACTCATCGTAAATTACGAGTTGAACTAATAAGCGCCATCTATTGGAATACATGCTATACTTAATTAATAATTTTTTAATAAAAAACAGAAAAAAATAGGAGTACTGAGTAGGACTTTCTTTAGAAGTAGTACATTCTCTTCGCGTGAGAATTAGCCGTCGTATTTCTATGTTCATAATAACTGTCACCAGAAAAAAAAATTAAATTGGAGAAAAAAGTATTCTAGGTAGTCGAATACTCGTATGAAATTATCTACATTAGCTTTATTTTGGATTTTGGCTATGATCTACAAAAACGACATGATTGTTTTAGGATAATTCTTAATTTGTTTGTAAATTTGTCCAAATAACCAAATAATTATTTATTGCATGGGTACTTATTATGCATAAGTCTCAACTTTCAACTTGTGTGCAGTGTACTTGCTGTTCGGTTATTTTTGTCATTTGTAAAATAATATTCTTAAATATATTATAATGCAACTCTGAGTTATAGAATAATGTAATATGTAATTTTAATCTTTTTATCAGCATCCTTATTTTTAGTTTGGCTATTAGTTTCTATTTTAAATATGATACCTCGAGTCTTTAATAATTGCATTCTTTAGTGGTGTACGTTTATCGACTAGTACTTTTTTTAATGTAGGATACTTTAAATCTTCAACCCCTTCATGATGATATACTTTTCACGCTTGTCAAGACCCTCCATGCATATCCTGTTCAATTTTAACTATTAACTTTCTTGTAATGATCTACAAAAAGGACTTGATTATTAGTAATCAGACTATATCAGACTTAATTTGTTTGTAACTTTATTTTATTTTTTATTGAGTTTTGAGAATTGTGAATATTTTAAATTTTAAATTGTTTTAAGTTAATATTGCAATTAAATATAATATATACCTAAAATTTACAATCATAACAACTTTTATTTAATATAATTTTAAATAATACAGTAAACACCACTGATTCCATAAAATACCTAACATTGTCTATGAAAATAAAATAAAATACTTAATTTTTAAAAACAAAATGCTTTATGTTTCATTTTTACTAATCCATATGGAGTTAGTGTTATCAAAAATATATGTGAAACAATACGTGATACGGATTAAAATTTATAAAACGATATAAATCATTTTTTTTCTAAAGTTAATCTATTGTTGTATAGCTGTATAGGTAATACTTGTGAAATTGTGTCGAGTGTTTCTAAAAAATTAAGCTTGAACGTATTATACCAAGATTAAAAAAGTACAACACCAGTACATATTTTAAAACTTTATATAAATTATACCTACCTACCATGGTTACAACCTTTTTATAAAAAAAATTAATATGTATTTCATTTTTCGTTTGATTTCCTTTTATACCTACATTATTATAAAAGAATAATTGTTGAGCTGTTATGTTTCTCTTTGATAAAAAATGTATAAATTAAAAAAACACATTGTTATGTCTTATGTAATGTAATTATCTTTCTGTTATCTATAAAGTATACTCGATGCACTCCTATATATTTTTAATTTCCTTTAAAAATTCATATTAATATAATATGCTAATCGCTTTCGTAATTTATCAAACATTTTAAAGTAATTGGCCGTTTATTTTATTTTATATTTAATTCATAAGCCATTACAAAATAATATTCTATCTAAATAGTAAATATTGAATTGACTATAATATTCTGTATAGTCGACAAATGGATATTATTTATGTGTACATATAATATAATATAATATTTACATCAATCTGTGTTAAAAGTTTTATAAAAGTTAATAGGGTTTCAGTTTAATATTAATTATTTAAAGTTATATTTTTTGAATATAATAATCATAAACAACATCTTAAATGTATTGATATGACTAGACTTGTGTATTGAGTATTGACTATAGAAGAAGAACCTATTGGACTATAATATTCAACCAAACCCAGTGGTATGCCAAGGAGGAGGTCTATTGTCCCATGAATCCCCTTATGTCTATATTTGGTACTATACGACCACAATTAATTTGAATATGTCATTATTTATAAGTTATTAGTTATTACTTATAACACCCTCTCCCTCCCTATATTGAAATATCTCGGGCATGCCACTGACCAAACTTAACTTGTGAGTTATGTACCCACTGGCCACTACCCGGACATGGTTATGTAATGTGTATAAACTAAATTTAGTAAATAACTAAACTTAATTTTATACTTCAAACCTCCAAGTACTGCTATACAGTAGGTACGTACTAATACATACGCCTTTTCATGATGTATGGAGATTGAAGAATACAGTTTTCATATCTGAACACATATTTTATTATTTACTGGCTGTCCCGCCGGCGCCTCTCATGCCGAAGATTTGTTTTTTATAAATATATTTATATAAAAATATATGTACAATATTTCTTCTAGGTACCTATAGTTATTATAATAGTATAAATGTATAATATAATATGTAATCAATGGCACCACTATAATGAACAACAAAAATATGGCTGAGAAAAATGCATATACTAGCTGCCTTTTAGGTTCCTATAAAGTATAGACTATAGAGTATAGGGGTTGAAAAAATAAACTATATTATATAGTATAAACACCCTCCAATTCTCTATTGGTATAACTTTTAATGGTCCAGTAGTTTTTGAATCTTTATCTAACTAAGTACAGAAGACAGACAGACAGACAAACATACATTTTTATATTTATAGATTACTATAGATGACCCGTTATCCATGAAAATACCAACCCTATATGATTCAAACTTTGTTCAATTCGTTATTTAATATTCGGTGTAATGGAGTTCAAAATTTAAACATTTTCATCGATCATCTTGTCGTCTTGAATCACAAAATACTTGTGTAAGCATCATTTTACAACGCAAATTTTGGTAAATGCTTTTTTATTGCACACATACATGGTGGTGTGAAGGTACCAAGAAAATTGCAACCCTCAAGCTATCATTGTTTATAGACTCTACACGTTGATCAGTCAGTGAGTCAGTCAGGACACGTTCGATTATATTATACTTGCACTTTGTTGCCCGTAAAAAAGGCAACTCTCAAAAAAATTATGATTGTTCAACTCCTTTTGGGTGTAACTCGCCGCAGTGCAACATAACTTAGCCATCAAGGTAGGCAAGCTTGGGCCTGATCTACCCGAATTACCAATGCCAACCAATAATAAATACTAACTTTTACTAATTATTTCTTCTATAGCCAATAAAAATTAACAACCATTACGTATATAAGTACACGATTTACACGTACAATTTTGTTTTTTGACGATTTTAACCTCTTAAAATCAAAATTTTGCAAAATCCTTTCTAAATACACGGTGAAATTATATTAATATTGATCTAACTTCAACATTTCAAATCGATAGCTCTAATAGGTTCGGCTCTGCAGCGTTGATTATAAATCAGTCAATCAGGAAAATCTCGTATATAAAATATACTACAGATAATTGCCATCCTACCCCCTGCTTATATATCCATCATTACCAGTATACCGTGGCTTTACTTAAGATTCTGAGCGGAGTGATTGATGTATTTTGGTCTTCCAAAGATATGTGTGTGTCCTGTGTCTGAAATCACTTCAAGGAGCAGTAGAAAAGCTTTAATTTTTAACTTTGAGGGTGGTTTCAGGCACCTATGATAAATTGTATCTAGTTATTATAATAATCAGGAGAAACAAAATTACGGAAAATCGGGATTATAATTACCCAAACCAATTTTTGTCAACAATAGTTTTATTTTTTTCTTGCTATTCAATAAAAGGATGAGAGGAGAAACTTGAAATATTAACCTTATTTATTATATATTAGAATTTTCTAGACATGATCAATTGGCTTTTTAAGTTATTTATTAGAAATGTTCTACTTTTTAAATTTCAGCTTGACAATTTAACGCAAAATTCCTTATAGCAACTTAAAAATATCGAAAGTACATAATATAGGTAGGCACAATTTTTTTTTTAAGGGTTTGAAGTTTATATTCCGACAAAATCGGATATTTAAATAAATAATAACGTAAAAAATATTCCCAATGTTTTTCTAACGAAGTTCGTTATTATGTTGAAATTTTGAATATTAATCGTAGAGACTTGAAACTTATTGCCATTACGTACCTACAGTATTATTTTCTATATACTCAATGGTCAATGATCAGATGAAAAATGTTTGTAATTGATAATATAAAGAAATTATAAAATATCGTTAGAAATTGAGGCTGTTACGAATCGTTTTTCGTATGCAATGACATATATTTGAAATAAAATCTAACACAATAATATATCCTACTTTAGTCATTATACAGTGACTTGGTCAATGACGAGGTACACTTGAACCAAATATACCTACAGCAAAGTGACTTCCTTGATTTTTCTTTTTATTAATAAATAATATTTAGCTGTATAACTACTGTATAACTTCAGTATTATAATTACCTACCGTAATTAACGACCTAAACGACAACGACTGACAAAAATAAAAGTACTTCTAGTTGTTCGATTTTAAAAATGTAAAGATGTTTGAATTGGTATACAAGTTTACTTTGCATCGATCGAAGCATATTTTTAATATTTTTTTAATAAAATGTATAAAAAAAATTTTTTTATAAAATTTAAATATTAATTTTCATCAAAATATTGCTACAATTGAAAAAGTACTTCGACCGATGCAAAGTAAACTTATACACCGATTCAAATATCTTTTCATTTTTTAAATTGAACAACTAGAAGCACCTCAATTTTTGTCAGTCACTTAGGTCGTTATTCTTATGTTCAACGTGTGTCAGACAAAGACAGAAATCACCGCATCCAATGCCCTTAATTAATATCAGTTTCTAGAAATTAAAATTAGTATTGAATTTGCTTTTCATTTGTAATTATTTTTACTTATTGTATGATAAAACTTTTGTTTTGATAAATAAATCATCACTAAATCATATTAATTGTTATAACTTTGTAAGTATCAATAATAATTGAATTAAGTTTATAAACTTCAAAGATTTTCAATATAGAAAATGATTTTGGCACCTTCTTCGCTAAGAACCTTGAGCATATTTTAACATCTCGATCTTCTATATATTTAATTTTAGAATATTATTTTAGGCTGTTCATTGAGAATGAATTGACGATTCTTTTGTTTGTTTTAATTTACACTATCAATCTTTTCGTGCAAATAAAGGTTGAATTGGTTTTCTCAAGTATAGTAAGATTATTAAATGCTATTTAAAACTATAGCAATCGAAAATTAATCCAACGACTTAAGATTTCCTCACGTGAAATGATTTGAAGTACGTTTACCTTTTCACGAAGATACCGAACTATTATAAGTCCACAAGTCACAATAACTTTAAAACTGTCACACGCAACAATACAGAATTGTTATAATTATATTATACCCAACATGTGATTTCTATACAAATATATAGTCAATCTCTGCCTAATATAGTACCTACATCAGTACTTACATGGTTTGACGATTTGTATTGCATTTTGTATTGAAATGTAAAGCAAAAGAGATTTAAAGGAAATTGCATGTACCCGCCTATTATTATTATAATATATTCAATATCTTAAATAAATTTAAATAAAAACATGTTTTAAATAATAAATGCACGACAACGACAAAATAGTATATGTGATGAAATCGAATTTTCGATAAATTAAAAAAAAAAAAAAAAAACAGGAATAATATTGGCCAAATATCAATTTATCAGATAACAGTACATTGTATACATAAATACTTACCTATATACTATTGTACCTATATGTGTGATAAACATTGGAGAAACTAGGATGTAATTCTTCGACAAAAATCGTCGGTCCAACAACCTCAAATTCGTCACGATCGAATTATTACCATACGCGCTCCAAATGATAATAACATGTTATTAATCTTACGCCACAAACGTGCGTACCACCTCTGGTTACCTATGTTATACGCGGTATCTACCTATATAATATTGTAATAGCTGTGCGAATGTGCGGTTCTGACTTACGAGGACTACGACGACGTCGAACCACTGATCTATAGCACATAATATAACGTAACACATTATTATAATTATTTACTTGCACTGCACACGGTCACAATTATTGACGTAATTACCTACGTGCTTTTTATTCGCGATTACTGTAGGACCTAAATAATGTTATATTATATCATAATATTATTATATTAGAAACGTTTCGCGAACGCAATAATAATTATATTGAATAATGTGCCGCGCGTATTTTGGCGTAAACAGAAAGGGTCCGTTTATTGCCACACATAACACATTTCGCATCGACCTTGGCGCGTTTAGGTTCATCGGTTCGTGTTGCGCGAGCGAATTTTTTTTCGCGCTGCCGTCTAAAAAAGAAAAATTAATAATAATAAATACGCAGCGAAAACGTCTGTTGACCCGATGGCAGAGCGATAGCGCAAACACATCATCAGCTGCAGACAAACAATATTATTAGCGCGAGTTTATTATTATTATCATTATTTTTATTATTATTAGTGATCGGCGGCGGCGGCACAAAGACACGCGACAGCGCGCAGAATCCAAAATATCATATTATTATAATCGCACGTTATTATCACGCCGCGCCGTCGCCGCCACCGCCGCCGCCGCCGACCACCGCTACCGTAGGGGCCGGACCGTCGTCGTCGTCGTCGTCGTCGGCCGACGCGATCGGACAACGCGTCGCCGCCGCGCCGTTACACGGTGGTTACGCGTTAGTTGTCGAAAAAAAATCATATCGCTGTAATAGACTACGTACGAGCGACGCGCAGAGTGCAGACCAGTACCGCTCGCCGCTCGGCGTACTTGACAGCGCACGTCTGGAAGCGTGCTTGGCGCTTTTAATAATAATTTCGATATAAAGACATTTCGCGCGCTTTTGTGTCATTTAAATATAATAATATTATTTATCGCGCCACTGCAATTACTCTACGCGTGCACAGTATTATTACGACACTTCGTCGAATTATCATCTGCCGAGCTCGACGCCAGACACATCGTATGCCACCGAACCACTAGGTATATAACATTATCGTTATACATCTATCCGGTTGCCGACGCGGGACGTAAATATTTCATTGACCAGACCCTCCGAAGTCCAGAGTTCTGATGGCCGCGGATCCCGAGTACTGGGTGTTCGGATACGGATCGTTGTGCTGGAACCCGGGTTTCGAGTTCAAGGATTCCATGGTCGGTTACGTGCAGGGTTTCTCCAGGAAGTTCTGGCAGGGTAACATTGCTCACCGAGGGACCAAGGAAAAGGTAACGCTATTAATATTATTATTACGAGTTCAGTACAATATTATATTATTATATATTTAAATATTTTACCCGAGCGCACGTGCTGCTGTCCGTTTTGAGTCTTATCGCGAGACAATATGTATCGTAATAAATGTATATACCTGTATATTATTATATCGATTCATAATATTATGTACATGTGTCTAAGCACACGCTTGAGCGCATCCGCCCGAGCGAGTGGTTGGCTGATGCAATGTTTTCATTTTGTTTCCCGTCCGTTTTGAGAACCACTGACTATCGCCGAGTGGTTCCGCTACCGCCGAGTGGTTGCCGCCTTATTGGGGAAACAATTATTATCACGACCCCGCGTAAGCCACGTGACGGTTTTTAACGTTAACGCCACGTCTGAACGGTTTTTCGTCTTTTGCCGGCGCTTACTGGAAAGGGCCCAGTCTGTGTACATTACCAAAAATCGACTATACCAGTCGAACCACTTGAACCTGTCCCTCATTATAATCGTACTAAAATGTGCGTAGTGCTTACACAATAATTTACGGTACGCGTACCTAAACGGAAAATTGATGACCACGTTCGATTTCCTCTCGTTTGCACTGCGTGTTAACTGTCAAGTTTCTATAAAATTATGACCATGAACGACCTCCTATTTTATTTTTTTCTGACGCAGGCAATAATTCGAGTAGGCAGTTTTTCCCATGTCTAGTCTTGATAATTGTGAATGTGTTTTGTATAGTTGTAGCTAGGTATACAGAGATACAAGGGGTTCTCAGATTATTAATTTCGCTAGTTTGCAAAAACCAATACTGCCGAGATTATTTTTTCCTACATTGTAATTACTATTATTATCGCTAATACGTTTTTTTTTACATTTTTAATACGTCCACCGACAACGAATACATTTCCGCATTTTGTATATCTATTCAATCAAACTGGTTATTCAGTAGGTAATCAACCCATAAGAAAATAACAATTCGTCAAAACACTATACACTAATCTGAATATGAACAGTTTTCGTACGAATTTGTGTTGCCTTTTCTTTAATTTATATATATTAAATGTCAAGTTTGGTACAAAATTTAAATTCAGCTCGTTAAAAAGGCAATTTTTTTTGGATTATTATATTTTCATTACAACTTATTTTACTTACTAGTTATTATTGCAGAATCTATACACATAGATGGACAGTGTCACCAAATTGCCTTTCACTTATACGATATGCCTACTTTAACTAATTGTGTCACAATATCGATACAGAAATTTTCTTTGTTAAAAATTAAGGTCACCATTTTATAAAATATTTTAATGGCTAATAAAATTTCACGAGCTGAGTTATACCTATGAAAAAGTATGCTTTCTTAAGTTTTGTATAGTTTATATATTAAACTGGTTATCTAGTCTAAATTTCTGTTGATTAATGACTGAAGGCCCAGGGCCACGGAATTTTAGACAGACTAGAGTAGTTTTCTTTTAAAAATGACCTCCGCATATTATATTAGCCGAGTGAAATGTCTCAGACTCGCCTACTGTTTGCATATAATTATATTTTATAATAGATAGGTATTAGTTATCAATCAAAACATTCAATTTGAATTCATTATTTATATTGAAATATTATTTGCAGTAACATTAGCACAGCTTGCAATAAAAAGTAATATGGTTTCGATATTTGTTTGATTAAACTATTGAAGTATCGTACGTTGTAATTTCTGGTATATAATTATACAATTTACATAACTTAGAACTAATAAACAATAATTCTTAAAAATACACAATATATTAAAACTATTAATAAATATTAAAAACAATTGTTCCTACAGTTATTGTAGATTGTGATCTGTAAAAAATTAAATAAATAACATTATTTATTGATTCTTGTAAAAATTGTATTAATAAATATTATTCTTACATCATTCACCGTGTGTATATTGTGTGTTTTAGGCTTTTTGCTATTATACATTTAACACAAAACACAAACACTATGTAAAACTGTTATTGAATTTTATGTTTATTTGTTATTTAACAATAATTGTACATAATATAATTTTGAGAAATCCTATAATTAATATTTTGAATTCAATATTCAATACTTAACGAATTTTAATACGTAATTTTAATACGTTAATGCTATAAATATAGGAAGAACATTTTTATTAAACGGATTTCATAAAATGAAAATAATTGTACTTATAGTCTCTAGAATTTAATCTCACATTAATTTAAATCACGTAAAATGATAAGTGAGTGATCTTAACTTATCAAAAATCATTAATTTGAAAATTTTATTGAAGATCAATATTATGCATAAGTGAAAATTGAACTTGTATAGTTTCCATCGATGATTTTTAATTTCACAGAATTATTTTTTATTTTATGAGGTGCCTTATTGTATTTTATTTGTTAATATTATAAGTAATGACTATAATAAGTACCTAATCATGTTTATATTTACAAAATCTATTGGATATTTGTAAAATCTATATTGTTTTCCTTAAAAATTTCAATCAAATATTATATCAAAAGCTAAAATATACAGCGATATGCTAACAGTATTGAAAACATAATATTATTGACATACTTAATTCCATAATAATATTAAAAGGTAAACTAGAAAAAAATGTAAATAATTATCAATTTATGTATACAATTATTTCATAAAAAAAATGTCCTCGACAAACATATTCGCAATGGTGCTTAGACGATATGTTATTGCAATATTACATGTGTCATTTTAAATTAAAAAATAACTTTACTTTAATAATGACACATATATACCTTAATAACATATGTCCATATATTATGTGGACAACGAAATGTGTTTAAGTTTATGAATAATTTTATGTAAAATAAAGTGGTTGAATAATTTTTCTTTTTTAAAGTATACGAAAGTAAAAAATTAGAGTTGATATTAAAAGTTTTGATACGCATAAGTATTTGGCAGGTAAAATTATTTATTAACATTGTATGAACGATAAACATAGATTAATTATTTAGATTAATTTATTATTAACTTTTATAAAATACTAATAGGTATGACTTTTAACTTTTAAATAAACTTGAAAATAAAAAAATAAACATTCAATGACATGGGATGATTTTATTTTTCTTGTTAAGTAAGAAAATGTACGTTCAATATACGTTCGAGTGATTCTATATAAATTCTAAACCATTAAATTCATATTATCTGTACAATGAATACACACATTACATGCATAAGCAAATATTAAATCATTAACTGCATATAACGTTTTATAGATATGTTATTCGTTACTTATGCAATATTACATTTATTTTTATTTTTTGTTACTTATTTTAAGACGGACAATGGACTAATAGGATCTAACATTATTTATTTTATGATTTAGACAAAAAGCAAGTGTTTTGCCATTATCAAATATTCATACAAGTTTATGGAATTTATTATCATTGATTACAAAATAGCACCTATAATTATAGTCCATAATTATAATATATATTATATTATGTAAGGAATTGGAACGAGTCCAATACAAACATATTGAACAAATTGGTTAAGCTACATTTTAAATCTTTAATAATTATTGTTGGCTAAATGTTTTCAATGCAATGTATTATTCAAAGTTAATTAGTTTGATTTTGTTATTCGTCAATCGCCATCCTTAAGATCTTTTTATTTGTAAAGTGTTATGACTAGTTCCATATTGAACCATTAATTTTACTGACTACTAACTATAGTAACCATCATAATTAATAATATTAAATTGTTTTTGTGTATACAATATTACAATTATTTACTCTAGCTCATTATATTCGCGATATTATTGTAAATTAGATTAATCCGCCGAAGTAATCATTATTTTTGCATCGTCAATTAACACCGTCAGTTTAAAAAAACACAATCGTCTTAATTTTTAATCAATATTTTTTAATAGTTGTTTGTTGCAAATTGTGTAATTTTATTCAGAGGATCCGTAAAATTAGTTGGATTAAAATATTTATTATATTACCTACATGAGTTTATTTAAATAATAATATAGATTTAGGTACAGCTCGCCAATTATTATGTTAATAGTGACGATAATAATAATAACAATATAATTAGGTAATTAAAGTAGTAAGTATAGTAGATTAGTAGATTAAAATTTAAAAAAAAAATATGAAAATGTTTATTAATTAAGAATGTTGAAACGGGGAAGGAATGACAGCCAAATGAGATAAGCTGGATATGGCACAGAGCTTTTTCAAGATGGAGCGTGCACACTGTTGGCAAGTGGGATGATTTAAGGAAATTGGAAAAGTAAATTAGAATGGAAGGGAGCAGATTATGGCTGACTAGCTCATAAGATGTAAACGAGAACGCGACTAGTGTGTTGAGGAAGGGAGGAAAGGCCCAAACAATTGTACGACTTATTATTATTGAAAATGTCATTAATACAATAAAGTTAATAAATAATGATAATATTATATTAAAATAACTTAATGTAATTCAAAAACGTCTGTGACTGGTAAATTAGAAAAGAGCTGAATTTATATGCCAGTCGAAATGCCGATTAACACGAGTAATGTGAAGGTGAATTAAATATATTATATTATACAAAAAGAAAGACGAGGTCCAAGAGAATATAAGATCTTCTTCGCTGTAGGAGTCTATTGTTTGTACTTTTTACAACTGGGAAATTGTGTGAACTACGGACATCACAATATGGTCTTCTTACTTAGACATACATCATATTATTATTATGAACATGGTTCAATCATAACTGTATCTAATACAAAGCCATTCAGCAAACACATGCCTCTACTCCACTCCCATCATGACGAGAGTATTGTCCCGTCTATTCACATTTATTATATGTGTGCCTATAATATTATTGTTATTGTTATTTATAAAAATGTAAACGAAAACTATAGTATTTGACTAACTTAGGTTAATGTTATTTTTTTCAGCCTGGACGTGTGGCCACATTAGTCGAAGACCCTCAGGTAACTAAAGTTTAATATTTATATTTTATATGCCTACATCTTGATACCGAAACGAAACGTATTATTTTCTTTTAACCACATTCCGTTTAGTAAACAGAAAAAAATAATATGTCCTTCGTAGCTTATTGTATAGTGAATGAGAAATGCTGCGCGTTGTGTTGTGTTGTATTTTGTTTATATATTCTGTAGATAATAATAAAATATATCAAATGGACTATATGCAGGAAACGATAATAAATAAATAATGTGTAGTAATCAAGTACATTCAATCTACTTACAAACTAATATAGTATTCTGTACGTGTGATACATGCATGTTTTAATAGATTTAAGTGAGAATATCATTTTATCAACAAAAGTAGGTGTACAATATTTATTATCGATTTCCTGTAGGTACGACTGTACAAATCAAGGAGTTCATTATATTTGCAATATTTAGCAATAATATGTTCTAACTAATAACGACTTTAAACATGTTGCAAGTACTTTAAATAATAAATCATCGAAGGTGATAAACTTTTTAAGTATAATTTATATTCACAAATAAAACGTATTTATAACGAAAATGAATACATTTGGATGGGTATAGTTACCTAGAATTTCTACTCATATGTATTATGTCATAAAAGACATAATACTAACATATATTTGCGGTCTAACATTATTTGTTTCATACGTCCATAAAATGAATAATTGTATTTATGAATGAACGTCATCTAAAATTAGAGATCATTAAAATAATTGTATAGGTACTCATTTTACTTATGATATTTTCTTTATCTAATATTATGAATACGGTTAGAAATTATAGCATAAATGCCTACCTGTTTTATATTTTATAAATTTTAAGTAGGATCACATAGGGTACTTACATGGTAAATAAATTATTAGAGCATTTAGAGTAAAAATAAAAATGTATATGGTTGTGTGATGTGTATGAACAAACATATTATATTGTAAAAAGAATATTATGTATGTAACAGTACCTAAGTATTAAAAATTGAAATTAATATTAGTATGTTAAAAATATTAAAACAAAAAATAATAATAATTGTGAATTGTTTTTAGGCGCGTCTTCATGAGTCAAAGTATAGGTTTACAGTTTTTATAAGACGGTAGCGATTATAAATCAAAACTCAGAGAGCCGGTTGTGACCTTGAGAGGGCTCTAAAAATAATAACAGACATTATATAAGACAAAAAGGTTCTTATCCCGATTCCAACATTATTACTCCCGTTATTTCTAAATTAAAATCATATTTCATCAATCGATATATGTATTGTTTTTTTTCACTTCGAAAATGAAATTGATATTAATAAGTCTGTAGGGGTAGTTTTTTATGGTATACATTTCTCAATGAAATAGTTTTACTTTTTCTTATATATACCGCTAAGGCATCAAATTATAGGTTATTTATAAGGGCTATGACTCAGTTGGTCGTTGGACATTTATTATTAAGGTCCAATAGCATTCGCATTATTCAATCTAGCTGTAATGATTTTTAATAACCATTATTATAAACATTTTAACTTTACTTTTAATTATATTATATAATACTCTACCAGATTAGAATAACTGGTCTTATTTTCAAATAATCTATTTTAATTGTAATTTGTATTGCTATAATAGTTATGAATTGTTATAGATTATCATAATATGTATGTTAGAGACGACTATGAGACTAGGTACGTGTTTTTAATTAAATTGAAAAAATTAATTTACTAAATTATTCACAAGGTCTAGACTTTTATCAAGAATATGCACAATGATGATTACATTTATACATTTTTAAACCCAAAACTCTATCTAATGGCTTAGCACAAATCGCATAACACGACAACTTCGCACAAATAGTAATACGTACGTAATAGTAGCATATTTCAAAGGCATGCATCGTAAATCAGATTTAATCCTTTGTAATGACTAAAATTCAAAGACTTACCGATTTCCTTATGATTTAATGAATTATCTCAATACAATCAAACAATAAAATTGTATATTATTCTGTATGACGCAGTCGTTGAGTGCAGTATCTACTTAGTGTGAATTTAACGAGTAGTCACTGATCATTAATACATTTTAACTTTGTGTGTTTGATAAAATCTATACTCAGCCTATACGTGGTGTACAAACTACCAACTCGAGTGTAAAGGTTAATATTTCGTTGAAAATTAAAAAATCACTTAACAAGCTGTTTATAGTTTATGTTAATAACCGACCGAACGCAAATGTTATTATTTATTGCCTACCCTTCTTCTTGATCCCCTAGCCAACGTCGACTACTTTACTTTATAACTCTCGTATCCCATTATACGAACCTATATACCTACACATAAACACGATCTATATCCACCGATATTTTCAACGAACCGGTCTGTTCTTCTTAGGGTTTCCAATGTTTCCATTCAAGTACTTCTTGAATTACGCACTCCTCTATACACAGGCATGAGTCTGTTTAAAAAAAAAAACAACAACACGAAAGACGTGTTATGGTTTTTTCTTAACGAATTCTCAGCAGCTTCCTATACTGCACCCGGTGAAAATAATTGCGTTTTCTCGATTATAAGATGTTTATTTGTGCGAAGCGCGTGAGTATATTATACTCTATAATGGTATTGAGGCAGGTTTTAGAAAGTCATATTTTAGAATGCCGAGTTTTAGAATACCAAGTTTTAGAAACACTGTTTTAGAATTAATAAATTCATCTAAATTATAATTAGAATCATTAACTATTGGTTTACATATTTGTAATAAGTTATGAAATTGTATTCTGCATTTCGGCCAACAATTTATAAAATTTTATGTAACTCTACGTAGTTAACGTAGCTCTTCGTACGCAATGTTCGGCACTAAACTAAGACTACTTTTTGATATTTCTCGTATTCTACCAGATATAAAATAATCATATATTGCCTATATCTATATAGAACCATAATTCTACGATAATACTAATTACAGATTTTGAAAAGTATCATAATTTCTACACTCTGTATCGTAAATTCTATTAACAAAAAAAGACAGTATTTTATTTATAAACTGTATTTATTTCTTTTATTTTCTAATCTAAAACACCATTTAACATTTTTTTAAAACACAGATTTTGTAAAAGTTACATATTCTAAAATATAGATTTTCTAAATTTTGTCATTCTAAAACTTGATTTTCGAAAACATGCACTCAAATCCTTTATAATATATCTACATAGTGAGTGATCGATTCGCGTACTATATAGAAATTAAACACCATTTTGTTGTTTCCAACACGCGTGTAGCCAACAATGTTACAATGTGAACATATAGAATGTTCTTACCAATTTGTGGATTATTTTACTTTCAACAAAGTAGGCAACTAAATTTTGTTTCATTTAATCAAGCGCGGTAAAAACATGTTATGTTTACGAATACCTATAAAATGTTTCAACAATACTGACGAACGTTCCCTATAGGACTATAGGATAGATTTACCAAAAATGAATGTTGTTCCACCTCTAACTTTATACGTAGTAACGTGGTCATTGTAAGTCTGAATGTGAAATTCTAGCTCAAGCTACAATCATTATACACTTGTACTAAGGCACTTGCCCTAGACTTAAAGTTCAATTGGAAATCGGTACGGAAGACAGTCTAGGTATAAGTTATAGGCCGCGAGCCCCCATCCAAATCCTCATTTAAATATAGTTGACAATAAACATACCCGCATAAAAACGCGTCATCTATATATTGGAAAAATCATAATAATATAATCAACTCGATATTTATAATCATATTATTATTTATTAATTTTTCAACACGACATAACGGTTACGGTACGGTTGCTTTTGGCGGAAAATCCGATAATTTTTTTTTCATTTAACCAGTTTAAGACCCTCATCAGCCTTATATTTATACCTATATAATATATTATTACAACGTACCCATATAAATGTATATAAAACCAGCTACAACGGGTGCGTTTGTTATATTGTTGCAGGGTTTCGTGTGGGGCAAGGCGTTCCTGTTGCCCGACGAGACGGCGTTCAGGTACTTGGAGATGCGGGAGGTGTACTTGGGCGGTTACCAGGTGCACAAGGTGGACGTGCGGTCGGACGGCGCGGACGAGTGCTGCCGGCGGACCGTGAACGCGACCGTGTACGTGGCCACGCCGGACAACGGCCAGTGGCTGGGCGAGGCGCCCGTCGACGAGCTGGCCACGCAGGTGGCCACGTGCGCGGGACCGGCCGGCCACAACGCCGAGTACGTGATACTGTTGGCGCGGTGGGAGCGGCAGCACGCGCCCGTGCACCGCGTCGACGTCGAACTCAGCAAGCTCGAACTGCTCGTGCTGGAACGGTTGCAGTCCATCGGCGTGCGGCCCGACGACGTGCTCACCACCAACAACACGCCGTCGTTCTCGTCCATGGTGCCCGAAAAGAAGTTGAGATGTTTGAACATCTGACCCGAATTATATGTCATAATATATATATAGGTACGTGAGTGCACGCTACTTCGTTACCGTCGTTGACCAATATTAATGTAACATCGTTACGAGTGATGTTACTATAACGTCACAACACAACAATATAACTACTACCTAACTACATATTTTTTATATCGAACGCCCCCGGTTGACATTTTTCGGGCGCACGGTATTTCGATAAAAACGAAACGGCGCGATGATCTATTTTGACTTTCGTCGTCTGCGCGACGCGAATGTAGCAAATATTATTATGTTCTAATAATAATTTTATTCTACTCCGCGAGTATTATATATTATAAAAACGAATAATACGTACCTACTTGTGGAGAGAAAAGTATCTCTGCATAATGTGACGTCGTTGACGTCAAAATCGACACGTATATAATGTATATATAACACTCCGACTCTGTGCGATATGATTTTATTTGTATAGTTATATTTTAGTTATAATTTATGTGTATCACACTCAATATAACGAAATGAGTACAATTTCTTAACTGCGATAGGGACACAGGGTGGTACATGATATAATACACTTATAAATTATTATTTTATTTTGTTGATGTTTTATATAATTATTAATATTTATTACTATTACTATTATTATTATAATTACTATTATTATTATTATTATTATTACTATCATCATTATCATCATCATCATCATTATTATCACCGCGATTACTGCTATCGTCGTACGACGGATTGATTTCCGCACGATTTGCACGCGTCAGTGCCTACAATATATTTTTATTTTTATACACACACGACGATGACCGTGATCGATGTATTGTTATTATTTTTATAAAATAAATTTTGAAAGATGTCCATAACGCGTGTAGGTACCTACCGCCTGGATATGTATTAACATAATATATTAATATAGAAGTGTATATGATGTTTTTTTTATATATCGACGTGTTTAAACGTCGCGAAAAGCAAACCATATAGCCATATAGGTATATAATATAATCATAATATATATTGATATACCTGTGGATAGGGTAAATAATATATATATATTTCGCGTGTGTAAAAATAAAATAGCCTCTAAATATTGTGAATATAATAATAGGAGCTCAAATACACTTTTAGTATCTACCGTTAAGTCGAACGCACGAAACAATATAATATATTATCTTGTATAAAACATGTATCTATAATAATATATACCATTAAAAATAATATATATAATATAACATATTTTTTTGTATCTAATTTATAGTGTCCGTACCGCGGAGGTATTTCTATTTTGTATTATTATTTATTAACGCAATTGTTTTATATAATATATACTTGTATAACTTGATGTAAATAAATAAATGCGTAGTTTGTGTATATATGTGTGTGTGTATATGCGCGTAACGCAAGTGTGAAAACTAAAAGTGGTTACTGGTTATGTATAGTATATAATGTATTTGCCAAATTAAGGTATTGCGCACGTCGTATACATAGTTTTGACTATTTAAAAATGTGTCGGGTGAACACTATATTTAATTGAGCGTGGAACTCTTCCAAAATAGTATTTTTGTTAATATATAGCGTGCGGCGTGCGCATTTGTATAAATTGTTCGAGTTATATTTGCAGCCTTCTATTATGATAAGAATGTAATAAACATTTTTTAGAAGATACTGCGTAGGTATAACGCGCAAAGTAATAATATATTTGCTGGCCCGGTCGTACTTCCCTAATTTTTGTTTTAACCGCCTAAGATATTTATCTGAAGTTTTTATTTTACAAAAAGGAATTCATGATTTAATAAGTAAAAAAAAATTAAATTGTGAAAAAAAATCGGGTTTTTAAATTATAACAATTACTATCGTATTTTTATATAGATAAAATGCAAATACCTTAGGTGTCTGTACCTAAAATAACCTGTCCAATATAGTGTTCCGTTCTTTTTAAATTGCGACAAATGGTTGGTAATATAAAATGATAAACTATTTAAAATTGTAATTTACTAAACTTTATTCTTTAGGACTCACCATACAGCCAAACCAGGTCAGAAGATAACAGAATCCAATTGATTTTTTCTTTAAACAATAAATTGTTATTAAACATTTATTAAGAGATTATATTTACATAATCTAAAAATAATAATTGTATAGTAAGTATTAAATATAATAATAGAGCATTAAAGGTATAGTATAAAAACAAAGGACACAAATTCAAAAAAAAAAAAGCCTAAGCAATGAGTGATGACACCTTATGTCTTGTTATTATTATATGAATTTAAAACCTATTCAATTAATAAAATAATATATAATATATAATATTATTTTACTGAAGCTATTATAGCACTGTATATAATACTATTGCAGTATGATTCTTTGTCATGGACGTACTCAAACGTATAATAATAGACAATAGTTAATGAAATAACACGACTCCTACCTAATATGTAAGTATCTATAATGTTGTCAATTACTTCAAAAAAATAATGTCAATAGTCTGATAAAGTTTTCTACAAACTGACCAAAACAAAATGCAAAAAACTTAAAGCTTGCAGGCTTATTATAAAATTCAAAATTGTGTGCGTCTTTAATTTTGAAAATATACGTAATTTTCTTGGAAATATTATTATGACCTTCTCTCGCGAACATTATTCTACTTACTTAATTTTTATAAACTGAATATGTGTGTTGATAAATTATAATAGGTTATAAGTTTATTATAAATTGTTTAGTGTTTCAAATTTGAAGTTTGGAATTTATTTAATACATAGGTATATATAATATTATATTAATCTACTTAACACTAATTATTTTTCAGTTTTAATCAATTATTATAATATTTAAATGTATAAACGAGATGATTTTCAAATGATTTTTCTTTGGTAATCCCAGCTTAAAAAAAGCAGACGAAAAATTGAATACAATTTCTATCACAAAACTAACATTAGAACCTATTATGTTATAATATTACAATAACAGTAATGCACTTTTAACTAGTAAAATAATAGTTTGTTTATCTTTGTTGATAGCGCATTTTAATAACGTCGAATAATCATTGTAGAAAGCAATTTGTAATTCAACAGTAATAATTATCATCTTCTCGTAGTAATACCTACCTAATTTTTCTTGTACCGACACAGGTATATATGTTTACATATTATACATTACGACATAGACCCAACACCATATTGGATCCAATCACCAATTTATAGGTAGTAATTAGTACTCGGAAGATTACTGTCTGCATAAAAATATAGTTACATTAATAATGGATGAACTGGAACGTCTGGAGGAACTTCATTCGGTAAGTTCATAAAAATACATAATATATTATAATATATTTACATAATTTTATTATAAAATAAGTACATACAAAAAAAATTTAAAATTATAAAATAATTAACTTATAAATGTCAGCTTCTATATTATTAATATAGAACTATTAATAATATTTACGGAATATCGTTAGTATAATTTTCTAACAGGCGTCGTTTAGACAAGTATCATACATTTTAGTCACTTATGTCATTATAGTATTGTACTCATTAGTCATTACGCATAGACGTGTACAATTGTATAGGCTTACAAAAAATGTAAAATTAAATGATCACATATTATTTATGACAATAATTTCTACCGGTAAAAATGTAAATTAACGACAGTCACTTCCCCTTGGACTCACGTAGATACAGGATAAGAGTATTATTAGTTATTATTATTATTACTATTACATAATCAGTCATTTGGTATTTAAACAATAATAATATTATAGGTACGCAGTGTAGTTTAATACACGCAGTTAGTGCAACAGGTAACCGGAAACGGCGGATACTGGTTAATTAGGAACAGTTGTCAATACTCGATAATAATATGACAATTGACAATGTTAATATAAAACAGGTGGCGAAGGTACATAACAACATATAATGATAAAGAAAAACGCCATCTGTACTGCTTTTTATTGTGTGGCGTATTAAGCAGGTATCATTGATAAAAACATTTTCTAAGGTTTTTGTTATACATCTTCGTTTCTTATAGACGTGTATGTTGTACTTAACGAATTTCATAATAATACATATTACACGAAACCTGTTATTTTTTATATCATTCAATTCGTATTTTGGAATTAGTAAGTCATCAGCCAACGACCTGTTCGTTTTATTTAGACGAAATGATTATTTGAAATCAAATAATGCACGTCCATCGCTCGATATATTATTATTTATTACCTATGTACTTACACTCTACGGCTAGGATGATTAGATTGCGAGCGTGCTAGCCTACATTTTTCATTTAATAAAATGTCTTTACTCAAATTCTGATACCTGGAAATTTAAGTATACCGTATTTTTAATTCTTTAGATTTTTTTATTCCATCTTAGGAATGTGGCTAACTGAGACCAACTTTTTTTACTGTAAATTGTTATACACAGTTGATTTGTCTTAAATTTTAAAAATTCGAATGAGTAGTTTCTGCGTTATTCAAATGTGTATAGACAGAATAATTATCCTTAAAAATATTTTCAAGAAAACATAAAATTTATGAAATATTTAATAGATTTAGTATTTGACGTACTATTTTTTACGAATTATAAACATTTTAGATTAATATTAGTTACTATAGTTTTCAAACCATCATAGCTATACACCTTGTATCATCGAGTATAGTATATTGTATATATTAATTAATAATTACTAACATATATTATATATTATATTCAATGCTATATTATCATAGACACATTATCCTTAATACATAAACTACAAAACTGTATAGCTCAAAAACTATTCAAAAATTGTAAAGTACGAATTTAGATTTACGAGTATACCTATAGATACATTGACGAATAACTCTGTACTGTACTGTATATGATTATTTAACAATTAACACTAATCATCATTAAAACGATTTTAAAAATATTTTTTTTACCTTATTTAAAATAATATTTTTGTTTTATAAATTGACTTAAAACAGTCATTCCAAAACAGCAGTTTCAAAATGTATATTTTTTGAATAAAAACATTTAAATTTTATTACATTCATGCCGTTTTCAATTTAATATTCCTAACTCCTAAGTGGAATATTTTTCCGATAATTTTGTATTGGTACATAAAAATCGAAATTCAAATAAGTATAGTTACACAGACGGGAACATTAGGTAGGATTTGTGGGGGGAGGGCTTAAGTATCCCCAGAAGGTTTAGTTCGTTTACAACATTGTTATTATTAATAAATGTATAACATTAAAATAAATATATAATCATTGATTAAGAATTTACATAATATACTTCATTTAAGATACAGCGAGTTTGGAGGCATAACTTGGACTGTAAGCTTAAAATTGAAACCTGCATGATGTTGATAATGGATTTTAGTCAGTCCCTCCCCACACATACCTCTGGCTAATTATCCACCAACGAGTATAGTTAATTAGTTATGGTTATTCGACGTTGCGATGTCACAATGGCACAAGGGTACTCCCGCAAAATGTTGGTCCACTGGTATGTCGGAAAGTACTCGGCTCATCGAAACTTTTTCAAAAATTTTGTTTTTTTGGGAATTTCTAATGAAAAAAAATATTCTCAAAAACTTTAATACATTTCAAGTTGATGAGTTGATTTATATATTTTTAAATGAACCACTCTGTACTGTTGTCTGTTCGAATATTTACGGTTATCTATAACATCGAGTTCTTTTGCGTTCTACAGTATGTTATAACTAAAGCTAGTATACGCTCATTCCATTTTCACCCACAGATAACGAAGAACTTTCACGTACTTATGATAGGTACAGGTGCATATTATAAATACCTTATCCCTACGTGATGTAATAATATGTTTGTATTGTATGATAATAAAATGAATAACTAAATAAATTAAAAAAATATATTACCGATACCTACTAGATTATAATAATATTTAGACTATAGACTTATATTATTACAATATCAATTATCATATTATTATGCTATTTTTAATTATACACTGATTGTTCGTCGCATTACGTTGTTTTACATTGTAGGTATGAATAAACTTCGAAAAAAAAGGCCGTACAATAGGAATAATTATTTTTCATTCTAGAAAAGTTAAAAATTCGTATTTTTAGCCGATATTTATCTATTGAAATTTACATAGGCAGTAGGATTGTTTCGTACCATATACTAATAATAATAATTAATAGGCTAGGTGGTATACCTACAAAGAAATTGATTTTAAGCGAGATTTAATTTAAATGTATTTCACTGTGTTTTTGTTTACTTATAGACAGATAGGTACCTACGTATTATAGTAACGACGAAAACATGTGCCTATAAGATTTATTTATACAGTTAATTCGTTGAACACAGTTTTTTCTTACCTATGTATATACTTTACATAATATAATACATCCTACACCAATCGAAATCTTCGACCCATTCTTATGCATTTATGCGTGTACAAAATGTTTAGAATCAAGATACGGTATGTAATTATTCTTATCTTTTAATATAATAATATTGTTATAATAATGCTCGCCGAGGTCTAAACGAGTCGATTTTGACGAGCACTTTTAATGAAAAAATAGTCTGTCTGTACAAAATAAAATCGTTATTATTATTAATCTCCTCGGACACGACATCATGATGTTCGATAAGTGTATGCCCACCTAATCCTTTTTGTTCCGGTCTGGAGCATATTATATATGGGTATACCCTGTATTGCTAGTTAATAGAGAGCGATATAATTTTCAAACATAATTGAAGGTATATATACCTAGGTAGTAAACCACTGCGGCTGCAGCGGGGTAAAAACGAAACACACGCCGTCTCCGAAAACGTTTGTCGACGATATAATTATACAGTATAATTTAATATGATATAATATACAACAACTGCCGCGCAATATAATGTACCAATGTCCTATACACACTATATAGGTATATTATATTATAATTATATCATAAACATATTATAATAATTAATGTGCATTCGAATAGTAAAACGATCCTCGTCCAGGCGGGTATTCGAAATTCGAATATTGCGAGCGTCATATAACAATATAATAATACATATATATGTGTAATAAGTCTATATATATGTATATCTTGTAAGTTGTGATCTACAGCAGGGACCTATTGCGTGAGATCTTTGAATCTTTCTATACCTAGGTTTAATGATATACATATAGGTGTCTAAAGTATTGAACAGTATTAATATAGTGGAAAATAATTTTAAAAAATGTGAAACGCTACCTACTAATATTAGGTAATGACAATGTAAAATAGTCTTGGACATCTTCTGACCAAAATTTGTAATGAGAACATTTTCGATTTTTGAAATGTATACCTGTTGATTGCCGAATGTTTAGTTCGTGTCCCGGTGGAAAGCGTCGATTATGTTTTTCTGAGAACGGGTGGAATGCCGAATGCCACCTGTTGCATTATTCTCCAAACGTGGAGATGTAACATTTGTTTATAAATTATATATTTCGAGATTTCCTCAAGGATTCAGTAATTTGAGTATATATCGTACTTACTATTTATAATAACTCTTATCCGACAAGTTTTCTCAATTATATACCGATATAATAGTAGATATGAATAATCACATTCACACGAAGATATTTTTGAACTTGAAACGTGAGTAACGAGGAATAAGTCAATCTGAAAATAATTGTTCGATTATTACAATATCCTGTATAATACATTTTTACGAAGTTTTTATCATCAAAATATTTGATTTTCATAATTTATCTTATTTTAAATTATCTATCAAAAATAACATAAACCATTACAGCAGATAATACATAGACGAGGCGTATTTTTCGTTTCCTGAAAATTAATTTATTGAAATATATTACATTTTATAAATATCATCAAATTCATCGACAAATCGTTTTTATTATATGAATCAGTTATTATGTTAAGTCTCCTTTATCCTCTTCGCTCTTGAGATAATGTCAGTGTACCATTTATTTTCTCTTTGACCTTCATGCAGCATAGACGCTTTGCCTTCATAAAATCCACTTTTGCGTCGTAGGTTTACTAATTAGAGTGAATTGACCTATTATCAAATTTAAAGATAAGAATATTATCTAAGGCACGCAATATCATTATATATTGATATTTTAATTTTAAAGCAAGGTATGGACATTTGAAAATTATCATATTTCACATAGATAAAGGTAGCTTACCTAGGTAACTAATTTATAAATTAAAATATCAAAATAAATCACTGCGGTTTCTTATATAATATTCCTATTCTTAAGTTTTATAATATTATACATCACTTTTAAATTAAACTATTAAAGCAACACAAAATGTCAACATTTGATCTGCTGAAGTGCTGAACGCAAATTGATTACCATACTCGTATTTGACCCACGCGGTAAGAGAGAGAAAACAATTAGTCCACTGACATCGAGCTCTGAATATTAAAAAATATTAAAATAAAAACTAAAATTAGTATTTAAATACTACTTATTTTCATCGATTCCTGTAATTTACTATATTGCTGTTTCCCATTCCACTCCAATTTCTTCTATAAATTTAAAATTTCTCATCTCTATCTGGCCCACGAGCAACATGTCCATATTATACAAAACATTTAAAACATTTTTTTTTATGTTTTTGAATTATTTTAGAGTAAAATCACCTAAAATTATAAAGAATAATATTTTTGAGGGTCATTACATAACGATTTGTCTAAATATTGTCTAAAAAAAATTTAATATCCATTTAAATTTACAACATTTATTTTTCAAGTATATTTTTAATTAAAATATAATAATAAAATTAAAAACTGATATATTAAACCTTCAAAATAGTGTCCTCTATAATTTTTTCGATAGGTGATTCTACTCTAATAGATTACTTAAAAATTAGAATAACGACTATACGTGAACGCGTTTAATCTATTTGGTGCGCGGTCCGAGAGAGGAAACAAAAATAATATACTGCTCTGACGTCCTATAGTGACAATGTGACACACTCTCAACGCTGACCTTCCATCTTCTCCGATGTCTTACCACAGAAAATGTTTCATCTTTTTCTTTGTCTTTTTCCTATGATTACACTTGTACACCAGCTATTGCTATTTTCATCAGACGCTCGTGGGTCCAATATATACGTATATACGTAACCAGCCGGGATTCTTGTCTTCTTCCTTAGATAAATTACAAGATCATATTTTCCTTTTTATACAGGTCGTACGCAGTAGGGCGATGGTTTCGATTTCTCTTTGATGGATCGATGAAAACGTAATATTTATTTCTACGTTAATTACGTACGTCTTGTCATCGCACATAACATAATAGATACCACTTTTATATGGGTACCAGGGATTACCAGCTGATGATATAAAATGGAATTATATTTTGAATTACTTATTGAGCAATGTATTATATGTACTTCACTCCCTGTTCTAGATTTTCGCATACGAATTTTAAAAATTACACGTACGGGCGCGGGTTCCGAGCCTGTACGAGTGATGTCGGGTATAGATCACTTGTGGTATACCATAGGTGCGGTCGTTTAAACTCCCGATTTTTAAAACTATAGTTAACTCTCCCGGGTCAAAGTTATCGATTATAGTCCATAATAGTACCTAGAAGTATTATAGCTCACGGATATAAAGAAATGCATGTAAATTATTATTCACTAAAATGTATATATTTAACTTTTTTTAAATGTGTGTGTTTATAATGTGTATTTTATTATATAATGAATGACGATACAATTATAATGTACAAAGTCGTCAAAAAAGACTCGGGAGAACTCGCGTAATATTATATCCTTAGTAGTAATTCCGTCTACGTAGATCCGAAAGAGTTTACCACCGGGTAGTTTACTGCTACAGGTCATTGAAATCGGAAGAGTCTTTACAATCGTCCTATCCGTAGATCGCTACCGATAGGACGTATAGATCACACATTCACATACAACAATGAGTGCCAAGTTATAATATATATATATATATAAATGTACAGCACGACAATAATAATATAATATGCTTTTACGAACGCCCGGCGCGATCCGCCGTCGTCATCGCATGCGGTTCCCAAAGTGCGTACCTATATATAATAATATAATCGTCGAGATCGGTGCAAAAGATTTCGTTTTTCTCCTCGTCACGAAACGACGAAGATTAATGATTGACGCGCCCGCAATATCATACGTAGGTACATATTATTATTATTATTATTATTATGGATACGTATGGGCTTCATTAATTATGACGTACACGGCGAACACGTTTAACCGACGCGCATTGTTATTGTATTATAGAACAATATGCGCACAGCGAGTGGAAGAGAATAAAAAACCGTCGAAGACCGGTAGCCGGTGACGACGGGGTGCACAAAATATAATAATATATTATAAAATGTTTACGCGCCCGTACACGAAACGCTGGGACCGAAGGTGTAGGTCGTATGGATTTTATTTTGACTATTGTAATATGTATTATTATTATTATTTTGTTCGCGTTCGTGGACGCAAAGGCAAAACGTTATTATGTATTATTATGTATTATACATAGAGCGATCCATTAGAGCGGGCGAACACAGCTCATTATTGTTTCGAAAAGCATTACATTTTTTGACATGATATTTTTTACAATTTTTTAACACGTTATTATAATACTTTTCGAAGTGTTCGCAACTTTTTTGAACCAAGTAGTAATATTCTTCGGAGTGTTTAAAACTTCAATTTATGAAAATAGGATTTTAAACGAGCATTATAGTTTTATATAGTTTGGTAATACCTGTATAAGTACCTAAATTTTGATGAGCTGCAGATTACTGCAGTGGCTGCACGGGGCAACCCGCAAAGTGTATTGGTCCACTACTTCGCTAATCCAAACATTAAACACCAACGTCTCATAACTGTAGGTTAGGTTTTATACGCATTGGGCATCATATTTTGTTTTTCCTAACTTCTGATTACTGCTTTTGATCGTATAATGTCTATACAAACTACGTCATGTTAAAGCAAATAGTGGTTATTTTGTTTTATATATTTCTGCATATTATTGTTTATTTCAACTGTAAACACGCAAAATGTCTTATGGCATATATTTTAGGGTTCTAATCAAACCAAATATATATTTTACCATTATTATTGCAAGTAAATCCCCTAGCCTAAATTATAAGTTATAATATACGATTTAAAAAAATGTCGTTTTGCAATCGCGACATCAAAAATATTATGCGTGAATAAAAATTAAAATATTTTCAAAAATGTTGACAACTTTATACGAAATAACGAGACGTATAGACATACTCGAATGAATCACCTTGTAACATATACGAGTATAATAATATACCTATGCATAGTCAACATAAACAGGATGTATTTTAATCATAATTACGACGACGACGACGACGCCGATCATTCCTCTCCCGATTGCGGTCTGCGGGATTTGATCAATCTGAGCGACCATATAATATATAATACACGATGCGATTATTATTTATAATATCCCATCGTATAGACCTGTTGTTATTATTACCACCTGACTGCCGAGCAGGGTACGTTCGTCCCGTACTCAACTTCCACACATATATACATCCATTATTTATTTACACCACCCTCGCGGGTCGGACTATATACCTGGTACGTGACGTTTGTAATACGATACGCGTCAAAACATTGTTAGTGTATAATAATATTTCGGTAGCTGCTGCTGCGCAGTCTTTGGAAGTATCATTTTATAGTACGTCGTTGCTGCGTAGGAAATATTTTAGTCGGTATACCTATATGTCTACGAATATATATGAATGAATATAATATTATTCAGTGCAGTAGTCGGGGTGGAAGGCGCTGGGGACACCGAGGGCACCCTATCTGTGAGCCCCCCCCCCCAGAATTCATAGAAAAATTTTAGCTGCGGTACTGATATTATTCAAATTTAAAACTAATGTCATACGCATTTGACACGAATAAAAGTGTTTTTGCGGTTCGTCGATAAATCGCGGGAATTATGTGTATATAAATATGTATATTCATCGTATTTCGAGTTTTCCGAGATTGCTAAATGTTGATTGCTAAATTGCTATGTATGAGACGCATATGGTTATGTTAATTAGTAGCCGAGCGTGCAACCAAAATGTGAAAAATAATTGTTTCAAACTTGTTTGAAAAAATTCATCTCTGGTTCTGACTAGGCTAAACATTTATTATTTGTTTATACGCAGTAACTGTCAATATACAGAGAGATTGACCAAGCATGCTCACTTTCATTTTTCTCTAATAATGAATCTATTCAGATTCTCATTTTTGAGTTTATCTATGAAGACCGTGTTTTCAAATTCTTTGATGTGTGAACGATATAAACTAATTTTTTCCAAATTAAACACACATTTTTCTTAGAAATGGTCAATCAGACGACTTTTTAGAAATTGTTGATTTTGATCAAACGAGTGCTGTTTTTGAGTATAATATACAGCTCAGTGCCTCAGTATAATTCCAATACTTATATTACATCTATTTTACATTTTTGTATAACCTTTTGTAAAGACTATTATGTCATTCATATAGTTACATTTTTATAACTCTGAAACTTTTTCGATTTTTAATTTAGATAGATTAAAATCTTTAAAATGTCATCCAATTAATAATTTGTAGATAAAAAGGTTGGTTCTCGTTTGAAAAAAATAAGTTTGTATCGCCACATGGTACTCCTTAAATTTTATAAAAATCTAAAATTTTTAAAATATGATGATCCTTAAGTACTCTATATATATTTAAAATTTCTAAAAATTAGAATTTGAATAAATTAATAGAGTTTAGCAAGCATATACTTGGTAAATCAGTGAATCGCCCTGTATAGTGTTTTTATAAAGCATACAAGCTAGGGTTATCTATGTCATCAGCGTACAATATATTATATACGCGCGTGGTATTAATTAATTCCTAATTATCATAATATATTGATATAATTTATATACCATGTATAATATGACATTATACACGGAAATACGAATAGCTGTTTTAATGAATTGTATAAAAAAATATTGCGCACATATAATATAATATATTATGATTATATAACCACCTGCCTACCACAATCACATATATATATGCACTACGACATTGGTGAATTATGTCTAATGTTGTTAATAATGTCTATATTTGACTTTGGGGACTCAAACTAAAAATTTAAGATGGGATACCTATTTGCCATAACTTGATGGCTGCAGAAAATGTACCCACTATGGCGTACTATTCGCATAAATATATATTGCCATGTTGGTATATTATATCAGTGTAGACTGTCGCGTCGAAAAAAGACAGAAAACAATATATAGGTATCTAATAATTACAAGTAGGTACTTATAATATTTCATTATAACATTATATATTACTTAAGTTGTATTAATTTATCTGTATAATATATATAAGCGTTTCTTCGATTTTTTCATTTAGGCCACCTTCAAGTTTTAACATTATACTATTGCCAATCATAATTTATAATATTATATACCTAGTAAAAATGAGTAAAATATTATATGTCGCACGTTCAGTGCGAAATGATTTTACAGGCAAGTAGACTTGAGCTCCCCCCTCCACTTCCTGCAGGTTGACAACACCGGAATATAGCAGTTACGCCTACATGTGCGATAATTTCATATGGATATACCTGTAGCAGCTACCTACTTACTATCATACGCAGGGCCGAGAAAAGTGGAAAATCGTACACGCATACACCACCTGTATAGGTATAATAGTATAATATAATATACCTATAGAAGCGTGTTTATATTATATTGTGTGTGGGAAATTAAACGCACCGAGTGTGAATATATCCTTTTCGGGTGTCTGCAGAGTTCTCACGGTTTTCTTGAGAGCCAGCTGTTTATGAAAAGGACTCGGACCGCGAGGACCAGCTGCGGCGAAAAGGTCCTGCGACGATGCGTAGTGTACCCGTGTACGATGTGTGTGTGTGTGTGTGTGTGTGTGTGTGTGTAAGCCTCGGCTGCCTTATCAACCATTATCTTATCCTCACTCGTCGTCTCAGCTGCTGCTGCTGCTGCTGCGTATGCCACCCCCACGCTGCGTCCTTCCCGCGCCCTGCACCCTCGGAGTACCGTAGAATATAACGTCGACGCGTCTTAACCCCCCTTGCAGACCCACTGCACGCGCCCGTCAAATCTGGTATACCCGAGGCCGTTTGTTCTTTCATATGCGGCGCGATGTGTACTATAAAAAAATATGAATGTAAATTATATACATACATATAGGTAGAGATTGTAGGTATAAGTACCAATAAAATATTTTTACAAAATTCTGAAACGACGACGCGCTAGTTGCGTATCTCGTTGAATAAACGTACGATGTATTATAATGTAGGCAGGTACATCTGCCTATGTAATAATATTATGTTATAATTATAATATTATAATATATTAACATGTATAGGTGCCGCCTATATCAGATAAACGCGTTCAAATTTTCCTTTTTTCTTCTGATCTATGGATAACATTAATGTTATTTGTGTCATATTTTCAGTGTATATTTTTTAGTTTTATTATCACGCCGTCGCGTCGTTTCGTGTCAATTTCAAGGCTGCTGCGAATACTACGTGACGGCGAATTCAAAAGACCGTTAATAATTACGTTTTATTGGTATCCACTAGGTTGCAAAATGAAAACGAAATTCCTCAAATTAATGTCAATTAAATTTTAATCAGCCGTAGGTACTCCGCAGTATGTACGAATAATAATTGAAGAACAACCCGCCTTTGAATTACGCGAGAGTTAAATATATAAGTACTTTTACCACGTATTAGTGCAAATATTTCCGTTAAAGAACAAACTTAAATTTTAATCAACTACAACAACGGAAAAATGTGTGTATAAATGTTGAAATGCGTTGAAATATTTTACTCGTCTAAATGTATTTATGAAAATATTTTAAGTACCTACCTAGGTATATAATATAGATGAGTTTTTATTAATATTACTATTTGGAAGTGAAGTCAAGCTTTGAGCTTTGCCAATTTCAAACTGGGTACCTTAAGTTTATCGTGCGACTCATTCATGGACGATCACTGAGAATTATCTAGTATAAATAATAATAATAACAACAATATTTTTGTCGCAATAGTTGATACCTGCTATCACCAGAAATACCTACTTAAATGGCTATTATATATTATTATATTTATTTTATTTTATCGTTTTATTCTTTTATTTTTTCATTATTATTTACATCCGCATTGATCGAAATATCAAATATATTCAACCATCAATGGTTTTAAACTCTGATACCATAATTTATTTTAGATAAAATTACATTATTATTAGTATTTAGAATAAATACTGTCAAAAAAAAAGTTAAATCATATACTTATAATTAGTATAATAATATATCTAGGTATTTAATTATTAATTATATAACTTTCGCTATACGGATACCGCCGTTGTTGGGGCTAATATTTTTGTCCTCCTTGTTTTCGAACACAGTAATAGGGGATGGTATCTCGTTTCAGAAAGATGTGTCCAGTGTACAATAAAGTCAGTGCGATGTGTCGCTTAACCCTTTACACACAGGTTCACAGGTACATTTTAAAAATTTTCGAAACCAATATAATACGTATTTTTGGTCCATTTTGGGAATCATATTATATATAGTATAACGGCCGGGAACGCGGCACCTGATTTGTGTCCATAAATTTAAAGAAAAAAAAATACCTTTACCGTAAGGGTGGCGTTTCGTGGAATTCGGTTGACATTGACTTTAACTCGCGAGCCACAACCGTCGTGACAATGGCTCGCCATATATTATGAGGGTAAAATGTATCGTACAATTGGCATTGTATATAATCCTGTTTGTATATAACATAAATGTATTGTATATAATATACTTGTGCACTTGAACCCGAGTTCCTGTTTCAGTTCTATGTTGTTTATTTTATTTTGATGCATTATAGTACACTCGTATATTATTCAAAAATATAAACATAATATATAAAATGTAAAAACTGTCGAGGACACAGGTATAGTTTTTGAACTCTGCAGGCCTCGTATAATATAATCTATGGTTGTACGTCACAATCGTTATTACTACCAAACAAATATTATTGTACATTTTAATTTGTTAGGTTAGTGTGGTTTTAAAACATGAATAAACGATAACTGCCTAAACCTATATTTTGTATTATAGATGTATATAAATATAATTACAATTTATTAACTTTAATTTAAATTGAGATTTCAAAAAAAAATTTATTTCAAATAGATATGTTTAATAATTTAACAACGTTTTAGACAAACCTGTATACCATTCAACAATACAATTTGAATTCGTCATAATACATTCGATATGTTAGTAATTTATAGTACCTAATTCCTAGTTTTAATAATTAGTAAAAAATGTAGTACTAAGGAATTAATATGTTCTATTATTATTAATTATGATTAATATAGATGTGTGCATTATAGTATAAATTTATTATAATACGAATTAAATGAGGATATTTGCTGAAGTGCTGTTGTCGGATGGTTTCTTTGACACACATACACACATACAACATGTCCTTTTATTATTCGTTTAGCACTCATATACTTATTGTACCAATACCACCAATGTGTAAATTGAATGATTCAAATATAAAAATAATTTAAAATTTAAAATATAAAGATAATAATTATAATAATATACGATGAATTATCTATGCTCAAAACCACGGTTTAAGGGGCCCGGTGGCATATTAACATACCATACATTGCTACACGACCGGTCGTTTCTGATTGGTTCATTTCAAATAGCCCGCTTTAAATTTGTATATAATCATTATCATATTATCGCGTTATCAATCATAATATTGTATCACAGCCACGGTTTAAGATAAAGATATTATATTATAATATATATATTTAAGTGAAGAGTTACCATTAGGCATTAGCTTTCAAGCTTACAACTAAAAAAAATGTGAATAAATAATATGAATATTATATATTTTATATCATAATTGTAAATTTTTTTTAATTATTTAACATTTTCGGACTTAAATTAAACCCTTTTTATTTTTTTAAAAGACACGTAACATAATTAGGTACCTTATAGGTACCTCTATACCCCTACCTAATATAGAATGAAAATAAAAATATATTTTAAATGTATTAATGACCACGTCCATGAGATTTTGCATTTGGTAAGTTAGCGCTTATATTATTACAATTTTCCGCAATCCTATAAAATTTGAAAATTAAATTTTATATTTTAGTTGGCACCTTAATTATAATACTTTTCCACTAATGCACAACCCGATACCTATTTAGGAGGAGTTGATAGGGTATATTATATCGAAAAAACTTACTTCACGGGAAAATTTCTTAGGCCTTGTAGAATTGTGGGATTTTGATAACTAAATTTTCATCTGAAAGGAGAAGACTTCCTACAGGCCGCATCGAACTCCTGATTTTTTATTTTATTTCTTATAACGGTATAATATAATTTATAAAAAAAAGTTTAAAATTGTATTATTTTTGAAGACATATTATAACATTTTAGATTAAAACAATGAAAAATGGAGTTCGAGGTGGCCTGTAGAATATTACTCTCTGCTAATTAAAAAAAAAAATGATCAAATTTGGTTGATTCTACAGAACACTATCATTATTCCCGTAGAGCGTATTTTTGCGTACAAAATTACATTGGCACTGGGCTTAAACCGTGCGTGAAACCGATATTTTTCACTTCATCGTATCTAATATATTTATATATTATAAGTACACATAGTTATTGATTACGTAGGTAGTTATTGACACGATTTGTGCAGACTAAAAGTGTAAATTGGTCTGAAACAAAAATTACTGATGATTAGAAAATCGTACGATGTACTCGGAGGATAGTTATCGCTGTTGATGTATACAATAAACTGTAATTATAATATCATAATATATAGGTACCTATAATATACTGCACAAGGGAAGATACTTCAAAATTTAAATACGACATTTGAGATAGCTGAAGAAGATTGTGAAAGACGTTTTTCCATCGCTTTGGGTTTTATTGTGTGAACAAACAGACTGCACTGGCGGTGACGTGAAATCAAAGACCCACCTTAAGTTATATATTGACATACTATATCGTAGCACGCTATTATACAATACCTCAGAGCTTAGATTAGAACCTACGCCGATGCGCATGTAACGTGTTTGGTCGTATTCCCATATAATATTATTATTACATTATGATAGGTACTATTTTGTTTTTGGGCATTTTACTGTGCTGTGAATTGTATTGTTACCGTATATCGCAGTGTAGTTAAGAAACGCGTGTTCTTCGAATTAGTTCCCTTTTCGAAGCAATAATTTCAAATGTTTTTTTCTTTTTAAAAATAAATTCATTTTTTTTAAGAGTAGGATAAAAAAAAGCGGGTAAGTGGATGTCGCTCTGCTGTACAGTAGGTTACAAGTGAGTCAATGTACAATGGATTGTATCGAACTTGAATTCAATGATATAAAATCATTTTATAAGAAAAACGATTCTGAGCGGAGACGGTTTATCAGTCTGGGTTTTTTAAATTATTATTATTTATTATAATTTTTAAGTGAAATTAATATTATAATATATAATTTTCTATTCGTTTCTACGGTAATAAACAAAGCGTTGGAAATTAAAAGGTTTTTCCCATGACATTAAATAACTATTGAGCATTTTCTAACCTCTAACCTTTTTTAACCTCTCTAAAGTACCATCTTGATCAAATTTGCTAAAAGATAAGGTACAATATGTTGAAATCGAAGCACTCCTTCTGGTAGAAATGTTGTTTACAGGATATATAAAAAAAAAAAAAAAATAATAAACACTATTGTGAAACCATTAGCTTCCTCGCTCCGCTCAGAATCTAAAAATAATAATTACTTTATTTTAATTATTATTTTAACAATTTTAATTAATGGTGAATACCCGAAGAAAAATTATTTTAGTTTTATCTCATCATATTAATTTTTATTCAAGACGTGTTTCTCTCGTCTTTGCTGCTATTGTTATAATAATTGACTTATTTATTAATATAATAATAAATGGAGAATAAAAAAGTAATAATTACCTTGTGTTCTCAAGGAAACGGTCACTGGAAAATAATTCCTCACCCCCATTTCAACTAAAGTGCTGCAGATCAATACTGATTTTTTCAAATATTTTTCTCGGAAAACTCTTGGATCGTGGATAGACGTGTGTTATGAGATAACCGTGGACATTAACAATGCCATACTTCTATAAACACTCAAAATTCATAACATTAATTATAATTTATAATCGTTCAAAGTATTTGCTATACTATAAATAATTAAACAAAAGTCGGTACCTACATAATAGTAATTAAAGTGATCAGTTCTAATACAATTTACTATTTAGCATTTAAACTGTATATTATATTTATGATTTACATATATTTAAAATTAGAAAAAAAGACTTATACTTAGCACATGTATACTCATAAACTACCTACGTAGTATATTTTATATTATTATAATTTTTATTTTTATTTTTTCGAGTGACCTGGGAAGTATAACGAGTTCGTTTTTAAATTCTTATACGAAAGAGTTATTTTTGAAAGCGTGAACGAAGGGTCAAAACTTTAAACTAGTAGCAATAGGGTGGGGGGCTGATAATGGGTGGTATAGGTGGTATAGGCTCACTTGGATATTTTAGGCCATCTGGGATCGATTATATTATTATTATTTATGAAAAAATAAATAACAATATATTAATATGTTGGACTGGGATTTTAATGCCCTAAACAATTACGATTAATTATCTAAATAAATATGCAAAAATATTAAAACATGCGCTTTAAAATTTCGTTTAAAAATGTATTATGTACAGTTTAAAAATTATAGAATGAAAATGAATGGTACAATTATTTCTGAAGACACTTTAAAATACTTAAGACACTAAAGTTGAAGTACTTAATAATATATAATATTGTTATCGCCTATTCATAGTTATTTGTATACAAATATTGAAATGTAGATATGAAAACGGTGGTCGACGACAATTGCTATCTACTTGTAAATTATACTTTTACACGCCGTTCTACTCTATCGGCAGACAACTATATTATGTACCTCCAACCTACAATATTATGCTGGTTTTTATTACGATAATAAATACTGTAACTACTACAATTTACGTTGGCTTAAAAATAAACTCTAAAAAAGCGGGTAAGTGCAACTACGGTCAGCGGTGGTGGAAGTTTGTCCCTTCGGTCCTCGGGCAGAATAGTGTATAATTACAGTATTCGATTTGAATGCAATGATTGCATTCGATAAAAAACGATTCTGAGCGGACGAAAGAAAACTTATGAATCATAAATATATATTAATAAGTAACCATTAATTGTATAATATAATATAATATAATATAACTAGTGGGGATTAGGTAATTTTAGATTCTGAGTGGAACGATGAATGTATTGATTTTACAATGATGTGTGTTTTTATATTTTTTTTTTATTTTTTTTTGTGTCTGTGTACACGATAAGTAGTCGAAATAATGCTTCGATTTTCAACTTCAGTATCTTTTTCGATTGGAAAGTGAATATCGTTGGTGCATTGGGGAGGTCAAAATTTAAAATATCCAGTAATTTTCAAAAGCGCCAAAAAAAACAAAAGAAAAATTAAGGAAAAACGGGAATTTTTACGCAAAATCGATTTTTCACAAAATTGAATTTGGTATTTGTTGTAACTTTAAAACAAATGACTGTAGATACATGAAATTTTCACTGGTTGTTTATATTTTCATTTTCTATACACCATAACATTTTCCAGATATTTTGACTCTTTTTGAGCTGTTTACGGACATTGCCAGTCTTCAATTTTTTAGTTTTTTTTTCTATAAATATCAATAAAATTTTATTTGTTGGGTAAAAAAGCGTGAAAATTCAATATAAGGCTCCTGATATATCGTTCTAATAGCAGTTGAAAAATATTAAAAATACATAGGCACAATTTTTTTTTATAAGCATTTAAAGTTCATATTTTGACAACATTTATCAAATTTATAATTTAATAATTATTTTGTAGTTAAAAATGTATAAAATTTTCAACTTTTATAGCTAAGGATTGAAAATTTAAAACAAGGCTCCACGTTAATAGGATATGTATAAATTACTTTATGCACAATAATATCATCAAATATACTTAGTAACATCATAGTCTGACTGACCGTTTTCGCTCAGAATTGTTTTTCTTATACAATGATATTATATCATTGAATTCAAATTTAACATCATCCATTGCAGTGACCCACTTGTAACCTACTGTACAGCAGAGCGACATCCACTTACCCACCTTTTTTAAATATTGTATTCATTTCTATAGTATGGTGATAAATAAAGCGTTTAAAAAAATAGGTTAGAATAATAAATGTTGGTGGTTTTTCCCGTGACGTTAAAAAACTATTGATAAAATCAAAAAATAATCTCTCTAAATAGTACCATCTTGATCCGATTTTCTAAAACATAAGATATACTATATATGTTGAAATCAAAGCACTCCTTCTGGTCAAAATTTCGTTTACAGGATAACAAAATAAATATCATTGTAAAACCACTAGATTCCTCGCTCCACTGAGAATCTAAGACTACCTAAAAACTTGAATTTGTCAAGATGCAAAAAAAATTTAAAAAATAACATTAATATGCAATATGGGTCCCCTAAAATTCATTTCCACATATGGCGCTACGTTTTAAAATAACAGAGAGAAAATTGGCATCACACCAAAATTCCTGCTATAATAATAATAATCATACAGTTCGTCCAAACTTTAAATACTTATAAAATACAATATAAAAAATACTACCTGTCAGAAATTTTATTTTTATAGATCGAAATACTCCGTATAATATTTAGCTCTGAAATATGAAATCAAAAATGTATATTAACCATCATTCAAACGATAAAAATAATAAAGATATAAAGTAATAAAAAATATAAATTATTTCCAAACATTTTGTTTTGTAACAAACTAACAACTTAAAATTACGTAGAAGAAATATTTTCAAAAACTCAAGTGTTTTCTGTTGTAATTGGTGATGTGAGTTACGCGTAAAACGGATCACCCCGCAATATATTATTGTGCCACGATAAGTATGGGTCGTAAATTTGTAAATATTCATGTAAGAAAAAAATGAATATCATATTCGCTTTAGGTATTGCTTTAACGATTAATAATAATTATATTATTATAATATAATAATAACATATTATTTCGTTGTGGCCAAGCCAATCTTGACAACCTTATCGTTCCCGTTATTCAAATTATATAGCTGGTATTGCCGTGCACACCTCTCGACGCGTGGATTTGCGTTTCCACGGTTTTACATCGCGTCATCTAAACCCAAACCATTTCGAAACGAACTTTGCACTATTACCTGGTATACGTTCACATTGACTTTTCGACTCTTTTGCATTGTGCGCGCGTAGTCGCGGCGGTTGTTGGACTGCCGACGTTTAATTATAGATCACGTGATCGATAAAAAAATCAAATCTATTGCACAGTTAATATGTTTCGTGCGCGTGATACACGTGTGCATTTGATTTTAATATTTATTTATATTGTATCTTTAACGTTTTCTTTTATTCTTTTTTTTTTTTTTATCACCAAATTTTTAACATTTTTTTTCTTCGCAAAATAATATTATAATACTAATAATAAAAAAAAATAAAAATACTTCGTGGTGTTAAACATTGGAATTCGTGCCTTATGACGTGATTGATTGCATATCTTATAAGTTATATTAGTATATACATATGAAAAAAAAATATTATATTATTATCGTGCGTTGATACATTAAATACGTATACAATATATATTATTTATGTTCATAATATATTAATGTACATTTTTTCAACTGCATTTTTCAGACGTTCTTTTATCTTCACTGCGCGTGTGCTGCCTGGTGGTGGTCGTCGAATTGGTATATAATATAATTTTTTTTTTGCTTGTGTCAGGCACACCATTATGCGTAGGACGTAGGTACAATCTTTAAACATAACATGTATATACCTATACATACAACGGACAAAAGTACACATGTAAACGATAAAACTGCAAATATAAATATAAAATAGACAGACAAATAGATAAAATAAATAAACAGATCAAATGATCAAAATAATTCAAAGTGAAATAAATGGTAACTAATTGCCGTTTTCCGATTCATATGGTTTCAGCTCAAAAACTAGCTACACCTTTGGCGTTATCATTTGCATTTAAACATCATCTTGTGTGCATGAGTACAGATTGGGCATTGCATAATATTATGTTTCATGGACAGTTCCATCCCACATTCACAAGTTGTAGATGTTTCTCCAAGTAGTCCCCATTTCTTCATGTTATCCTTAGTGCGTCCAACTCCTGTTCTCATTCGGTTTAATGTTCTCCAGATGGGCCATTCCAATTGATCGCCCCTGATGATAACACTTCGATTGGGACCCATTTTTTGTCTTAATTAATTGTGATTTGTCCATTGACCCTCGCATACCTCTTTCCTGTTCCTTAGTTGTTGTTAAGCATTTCGTCTTTTTTAGGAAACTATTTCTCGCTATTTTAGCCGGAAATGATTTGTTTCAGTTCCATGCATTGGATGTCTATCGTCTTTCGTCTTTTTTGTCCATTCCCAATCTGCTTGCACTGCCCTCCTAATTTCCGGTTGTGCAATTCCAGCTAGTACATATATTCCTTCAACTTGAGTTTTATAGACAACCAGACAACCAGTCACCAGTCGGCAAGTTTAATTTAGTGTAACATCGATTTGTTTTGAGTGGGTACTAGGTAGATCTCCCACATACTGGTGAATTCAGGGGTGGATAGGTAGTATTTATATTACAGGGAAATAGTTGAAGAGGCCCCCAAACTGAAAAAAAAATGGTCGCTCCGCTCGCATTAGATATTCAATTGAATCTAACACCTTTACCTATAAATAAAATGTTTCTTTTAAAATTAGAATTTTTAGTTTGGTGGGAGGTTGGGGAATCGGCATATTATGAGGAAAATGCTTTTTTCGGTTGTAAGGGATTTTCGAAAAATTTCGCGTAAGGTCGTACAAATTCGTACAAATTCCGTACTAAATATCGACCCAAAAAAAATTGCAAAATCACAATCTGGGGGGAGGGGTTAGTGAAACAAACGAGAATTTTCAGTCTTCGATTAACGATAAAAATTTAAAATACAATGTTAAAGATCCGTAGGCAAATTCTTGACTTGTCGTGGTATTATTATATTGTTAAAAAAAAACAGTAATAGTAATAATAATTTATATAAAAAAATTAATAGTTTTAAATTTAAACTATTCTTATTTGGTGAATATTTTATTCTGCAAAAAACAATGTGTAGACCCAAGTGCCCCCCCCCTCCACCAACATAAACATGGACGGGGGCCCACAGGGAAAATTCCTTTTTCCCTATTCGCCTATCCAACCCTGCTGGTAATGCGTATTCAGCTGTAGATATAGACATAGAGCCATTGCAGTAGTTCTTAATGTGTGTGGCTGGGCTTTCCGTTAGTTTTCGTAACAGTGCGTTTCGTGACGCTATTTTTTTTTTAGCTTTTCACAGTGAGCTCGGTCCATTCCATATTATTCCATTTTAAGGACCATTCCATAAGTACTAACATCTTTAAGTGTCGTCGTTAAATTGTTTTCCACCGTTTCAAACCGTATGCCTTGCACTGAATTAGCGGTATCGTCAGCATATATGTACCTAATGGTTCATTGATTGGTCGTTGGTGTATATACTAAACATTGTTGGTACTAGTACACTGCCCTGTGGTAGACCATTTTTAGACTTTCTCCGTCAGTTGTTTTTTTTGTTGTAACTTACAAAAAACCACCCACTTCTTAGTAAAGCTTCTACTATAATTTTACGAAACGGAAATCGTGTGATTTTATATAACTTGTACCTACGTCATGATCCTATGATTAATCGTGTCATAGCTGTTAGATCTATGAAAACTACACCTGTGATTTTCTTTACTTCAAAACCGCTTTCTATATAATAAATAATATAATAATATTATATTGTTTTATGTTAACGGTGTTGTCTATATACGAATATAAATCTTATATTAAAAATAAGACTTGGCACCTTAGCCGTTGGCTGAAAATGGTTTTTTTTTTTTTTAACAATCCTCGGCACTTCTATTATATCATAGGTATAGTGGCGCTAACAAGATTTTCAAACCGAGATTTAACCAAGATTTAAAAAATCTAGGATAATGGTAGTATAGATACTTTTGCTGGTCGCTGGTCGGATTTGTCGTGCTAGGTTCTAGTAAATTTGTAAGTCTAGTAACTACCAGTACCGCAACAATATTGAGTGTGCAAGGTTTGCAAGGTGTGCATTGCACACACAAGTCTCCAGCTCTATAGGGCCTCAAAGAACCAAGAGCTAAAAATAAATATTGTCTATAGTCTATTTCAAATGTTAAAAAACAAAAACTGTATATTGGCTTTTTCTATATATTCCATTATACATGGTATGATTTAAAAAATATTTTTACTCTTATTGAGCTATTTATAGAGAATCAACATTTTGAATTTATTTAGGTTTTTTCTAAAAATATCAATAAAATGTTTTGCCGTGTCAAATAGCTTACAAAAATGTAAAAAAATCGTGATAAATTATTTTAACTGGAGCCAGTTTTTCAAATTTTCCACAATTCTATAAAATTTGAAAATTTGAAATTTTTATATTTTAGTTGCCACCACAATTATAAGACTTTTCCTAAAAAATGACTTATTAAGTAACTTACTAACTATTAGGTACAGTATATTTCAATGCTAAAACTAGGCAATAGTATCACGGCGTCGAGATCGGGCAACTTAAGATACACAATCGCGGTAGGTACATTTTTCCCAGCGTAGGACAAAAAAACAAATTCTAACTATATATCGTAACACAAATGCAAAAAACCACACAATCTCCCGAGTTGTCACGTCATGGGCACGAGATTTGGGGGAGGGAGGCCGGAGCCTACTATAATAATAATGAATAAACTTAAAAAAAATGTTGGAAACGTATAAGAATTGTGGAGGGGGAGGGGGTAACCCCTTAAATCCCCCTTTATTTACGCCTATACATAGTGTGTGCATAATATTATTTTGTCTTAAAAATGATAAAAAAATTATCAGATTAAAAGATTCTAAATGACGTTGCTTATAAATTATTTCATAGGACCGGTGCATACGGTATTATCATATCTAAGAATTACAGCTGCTTATGACATTTATTATGACATCATAATAATTACATTTATAATAGAGAGTCCAACAGCGTATTTATATTTTCTGTAAATACACAGAGACATGCAAAACATGTAAAATATCAGAAATTCAGAACAGATTTCAAACATCTATAAAAGTACATATAATTATTAATTTTACATAAACATTTTATACTACAGTATTATATTGTTCATAAGCTATTTTTTACAAACAGTCAATCATCGTCCACAGTTAAATCGGTCATTAGTAAAATAAATTATAATCAATGTATAATCTTGTACATCAACTATTCAAATTAGTCCAATCACTTATTTGTTAACTATTCCAATCTAACTTATAAGTAATAAAATTAATAATGGAAAAATCAAAAAGATCAACTATAGTAATTTTGATCGCAAAGTTTATAATAACTAAGATTTTTTTGGAGAGCTTTTAAAACATACATTTGTTGGAACAGGTGTCTTCTGATTTGTACGACCAGTACGTTTTGATGGGCTTACTTTTTTTTTTCTAGAACTGTCATCTTCGGAAACTAAATCATTTAAATACAAGAAGAAGATTAACTATTAAGTATTGCTAATTTGATATGATTCTGATTAGATACAATTACTTGGGAATTTAGACACTTACCAAGACTAGTGGATTTTACTGGGGTACAATTCCTACGAACTGTTCTACCTCGTTTAGTTGTTGATGTAGGAGTTTCTAAAATAAGTGGTAAATTATTAAACAAATATTTTGACAAATTATAATTTGTCTTATTTACTTGGAGATGGTTTAGTAGGTGAATCATCGTGTTCAATTGTTGTTTCACTACCAGTTTCTTCGTGAACAAAACTACTCTGTAAACATTTGATTTTTGAACAAACAGTTATTATATATTGTTATACATACATGATACATTTTTATTTATATTATAAAACAAATTTACCTCACTATGAGGACTAAGTATAAAATCATCAATAGTTGATACATCTTCAGTCTTTTTCACTTTAGGAGAAATTTCAATTTTATTAACATCTATCTTTCGTTTCCGATCTTTTTCTTTGAATCCTTCAGCTCTTGTTTCTTCTAGTTGTCTCCTCTCTTCTTGTTTTTGACGATCTAAAGAGGTTTTTATTAGTTATTTAAAATTTACATAAAATTACTTTCTTATTCTTACATTTGCTTTCAATTTCGTCATCATCTAAAAGTAACGAGACAACTTCTTTTGGTTTCAGGGTATCAGGTTTTAGATTTCCACCACTAATTACCATTCTTTGTATCTATTAACAGTTTTAGTAAAAGATTTGTTAGTAAAATTATTTATCTATTTCATACAAAAAAGTATTAATAATAGTAGTAATGAATATAAATAATTTTGCATACTTCACTTTTTTCTTTTGCTCTTTGTAATATTCGTTCTTCAATAGAGTTCTGGGTTATTAGTCTATACACGGTAACCTAGAGTAACATAATATAACACATTTTATGTCATTATTATAATGAGTTATTGTTATTCAATATAGACTTGTGTATATGGCTAACCTGTTTAGTTTGACCAAGCCTATGAGCTCGATCCATTGCTTGTTGATCAACAGTAGGATTCCAATCACTATCATAAAATATAACAGTATCTGCAGCAGTCAAATTTATTCCAAGTCCTCCAGCTCTCGTGCTCAATAAAAATACGAAAATATCAGATCTAAATAGTGACAAAAAATTGTAATTAACATAATTATTTAAATTTAAAATTTAATAAGTATTTTATACAATGTAAAGTAATTAGTAAATAGTGAGAGTTTTTGTAATGAAAAGAAAATGATACCAATAATTTATAAATTTTGCCTAGTAAGTACTAAATAGTATTTACCGATTTTGAAAGTCAGCAACCATGTCTCTTCTTTCGGATATTTTGGATGAACCATCAAGTCTCATATACCTCAATTTTTTATACCACATATATTCCTATAAAGCACATAATTATGTATGAATAATAAACACAAATCAAATTCTTTAAATTACCTCTAAAATATCAATCATTCTTGTCATTTGTGAGTAAATTAGAACTCTATGGTTTTCTTGTTTTAATTTTGTTAGTAAGCTGTCTAATATTTTTAATTTTCCACAGTCAGTAACCAAACTTTGTTTATCTAAAAAAAAATATAATAATATTTACAGATATTAAGTTTGGAACTTTAATATTCATACACTACCTGGTATGCTAATGTTGGACCATCCATTTTGAGGTTTTAAAGCATTTACGCCACCTAAATTTTCACATGACCATTGATTATGACTGAAACTTGAATGGCCATTGAATATTAAACTATAGCCTTTGGTAGAATCACAAGTTTCATGCCGTTGCCAGATATATGCAGCTGACCTACTACCAGGAACCCATAATTGCCGTGCTTTTGTTGTTACTTTTGGAGAATAAAAGTATATAAATGGAGGAAGTTGTGTTGGTTTACATTCATATATTTGTGATGGTCTAGGATTGTAGTTATTCAATGATATGTTCTCAACATAGATGTTTTCCATCGTTATATTCATATCAGAATTTGCCTAAAAATGTTTAGTTTTTTAATCAAGTATTTAAATTAACTATAAAGATTTATTGATTTATACTCGTTTAAGGCGATGTAATTTATGTTCCATTGTCTCATTCATATGGTGATGCAAATGAGTTGTATGAGTAATAGTGCATGTGCTTACAATCGGTGTTATAAATTTAAACGGCTCTGGTACGCGTTGTTCAATAAATGGCCACAATATACTGTTTTTGTCCCAACAATTTTTCTCACTAATTAAGTTATCCTTTTTTTGTTGAATCAAAATATTAAGTATTCTGGAAACAAAGAAAATTATTAGTTAGTGGTTAACCAACTGAAAGATGCATTACCTGTAAAATAGTCCACCATTTGTTATCTGAAAAAGTTCAGTTGCTGACATTTTCAAAAGTCTACTAAAGCAAAACACATTACATGTCTGTGATTTATCTATAAATATAAATTTAGAATACATTTGCATTAAAACATGAATATTTTATATATTTAGTTAAAAAAATGCAATATTTACCATTATTTTTAGGAAAACAGCTATGGTGGACTTGTTCAACATTATATATAAAAAATTTGTTAGCAAATAAATGTTGTTTACTTAAAAAGTTATATTTAACTGAGTTGTCAAAATAAATCATTTTAGGAACAATATATTCAGTAGGACGGAAAAAAAAAGGTGATCTAGCTTCTCGTCTTTCAAATAATTCTGGATGATTACAAACCTAGAAACAAATTGTAATTTATACTGCTAGTGTTTTAATATTGAAATTATAAATACAAACTTTTCTGAATTGCATCACTAAGTTCATCAAATTTGATGTCACATTGGGGGAAGATTGATAAGAACCAGCTGAATGTAATAAATCTTCAATACGAATCTTTTTCCTTAAAGCTAAAAATAAACCATTAAATAATAGATTTTCACTAATTGAAAATAAATATTTTATTACCAGAATATAACATTTTTTGGCGAGAAGTAAGTGGACAGTACATCAAGATTTCAATTTTGTCAGACAACTCATTTTCAACATCCTTTTTTATTCTACGTAACATGAATGGTTTTAAAATCAAATGAAGTCTAGATAAATGTTCTAAAACAAAATGTTTAAATAAAAATCAATTATCATCAATTATTTTATCCTACAGTTGTTTAAATATTTCAGAACTATTTAATATACGAGTAGTTGTAGCACATTAAATATGTAAATGAAGATTATGTTCTTACTTTCGTCAATGCCTGTTTTGTTTTCTGCATGACTCTCAATATCTTTAGAAAACCATTCAGTGAATTCGTCATGAGAATCAAACATTGTTGGCATAATAAAATGTAACAAGGCCCAAAGTTCAGCCATACTATTCTGTACTGGTGTACCAGTTAACAACAAACGATTACGGCATCTAAATGTTAATAATAGTTTCCAACGGACGCTACAACAAAAATTATATTTTTAATAATGGTTAATTTCTAATTTTAAGTAAAAAAAAAAAACTTTAATACCTGTTGGTACTTTTGATGGCTTGGGCTTCATCGAGAACCAAATATTGCCATTTAATACGATTAAAATATTTAAAATCGCTCACAATCAATTGATAACTTGTTATAACCACATGAAAACTAGCTTCTTGTGTATGTAATCCTTTTTGGTCCCAGAATTGTCTTAAAATTTTTCTTTCCTACAGAGGTGAGTAAATAAAAATAATATAAGCAAGGTGATATAATTTGACTACAGATACTTCATATAATTAATATTTTGGCTATTTTTTTTTCATATAATTTGTTATAAACTTATAACTATAGGAAGCAGATTGATATCTAAATGCATATTATATTTACCTAATAGAAAAAACTAATAAAATCTAATAAGAAATGTTTATAGTTTAAATCATTCTAATTAAAATAATGCCAATTTAATTTCACATATTTTAAACTTTTTTGTAATTTTTGTATTGTATTTTTTTTTTAGTTTATATTTTCAATTAAATTACACAACATTTTTATTTTAAAACGAATAATCTTGAGTAATAACTTCCCAGTGTTTAATAAACTACAATTATTTGCAGATAAATTAATTTTAAAGCAATATTATTTCATATCAATAAAAATACCTGTGGATTTCCCCAATATGGGACAACTTTAAAAGCAGGAACAAATCTGGCTATTTCTTGCTGCCAATTGTGGAGGGTAGACGATGGAGATACAATTAAAAATGGACCCCACACACCTATAATACCAAAATAATAATATTTTATTTAGTTTTTTTCCTTAATATAGTTAACTCACGATATGCTTCTGCAATATGACATAAAAATGCAATAGATTGTACAGTCTTTCCTAATCCCATTTCATCTGCTAATATTCCATTTATTCCCTACAATTAAAAATTAATATTTGCTATTGTCATTAATCAAATTATTTTTAGGAAATAATAAAAATAAATGTTACTTGGTCATAAAGATTTGCAAGCCAATTCATTCCTTTTAGTTGATAATGTTTCAAACTTCCTTGAAATATTGTTGGCTGCGGTCTTTCTTCATTAGGAGGAGGCATATTTATTTTAAAGTCAATATCATCAAATTCATTGGATTGTCGTTCATGAGCATCCAGTGCCTTTTGAGTATTTTGTAATGCTTTATCCTTATATATTTCACTAATTGTGAACATAAATACAATTAAACTATTAATGATAAAAAAATTAAAGTGACGTCTTTAATATATTTTAATATATATTAAAATAAATAAAAATCATGTATTTTTCATGATAACGCAAACCAATATTTATTATTATTTTATTTTATTGACTACAGTTAGTATAAGTTATAAGGTTAACCTGTTATAGTTTTCAATGTGCATCAATCTAGGTATTTTTTCTTCATCTAATTGGTTTAGAATTCGAAGTTGTTCTTCGGCAGAACTTTGACCAAGCTTTTTTGACATGAAGTGTGCATACAACTCTGTTTGAGTGATCAAGAAATTTAATTTCCTTTGCTGACGTTTTGCCTAAATTTATTTTATTTTTACAAATACAATATAAAATTATTAAATTAGGTATAAGAAATGAATAAGAGACAAATATTCAATAAATCAAAATTATATTTACTTCCATTAGCTCTACATCCATTTTCCTTTGTTCTTCTGCTTCTTTTTCTTGTTTTTTACGAGTCTCACGTTCATTACGATCATATCTTTTCCAATATGTTAACATTTCACGTGTTAAACGTTTTGCACGCCATACATTTTCTTTCATATTTTTTTGACTCTACACATACAAAAAATTCGATGTTAACCCGAAAGAGTTAAAAGACTATCGAGACCTCTCATTAAATTGTTCAACATGTTAACTATCCCAAGTGGTAAGGATGGTAATAAATAATTAATTACTTGAATAGCTTTTTGGCGCAGATGCTTCATACAGGACTGAGCTGTACGGCGACAAGTTATTAATATTTCTTTATGATTGTTATTTTTCATTCTATGTATCTATAAATATTTGAAAAATATTTTAATATATATTTTCTATAAAAATATAATCCCATTATCTTTTACTTTTCCCATTTCTTTTTTTGCCATATGTAACCATAACTTCTTTCTTTTCATAAATATAAGTTGAGCTGTCTTTGCTTCCAAGAGCGCTTTTTTTTTTTCAAGTTTTAATGTTTTGGCAGTAGGACTCAATGATCGCGTTTTCCTTTTAGCTAGTTTTTTTTCACTGTCAGAATTCTGTAAATAGAAATTGATATATTGTATAATCAGAAATAAGTAAATATGTAATTTACTTAATATACCTTATGTTTATGTTTAACAGTAGTAGGTTTCGCCTTCTGAATAGGTTTTTTTTCGGTTCTGGTTTGATATTTATCAAAATTAGACAATAAACCAGAACTGTAATACCGACACCGATTTTTCTGCAAAGAAAAATAATTAATGACACAAAAACAAGGGGTTGACACTATTCCAAATAACAAAATAAAAGTAAAAATGTTTTTCATTATCAACTTATTTGAAATCATAATATGATAGTCAACAATTCAAATATTGGGATTTAACAAAACCATAATTCATAAATATCAATTAAAGGTGAATATCAATGATCAGTTGCAAGACCACTCCTGGATGTGTTAGCCTCAAGACCCAACAATTCTTTTCTCTGCAATTGTTCACTCTATTCCAATATTCTTACTGGTGAAATTGATTTTCCTACAATGTTAACTCTTAAGATGATGCTACACCCGCATGCGCTGTCTCTGTCTTACAAAAACATAACATGGAAAATGGTATATTCTGAATAATCCATTTAACTTTGTTATGATTAATATAAGAGCATATTGACCTAATATCAAATATTTAAATAAAAATACTATCTAGTGAAACTCCTAGGGATTTTTTTTTATATTTTAATTTTAATGCCTGTTATGAGTATTTTAAAATGCACAAACAATTTACAATTTTAAAATACTTATAACTTGCTTTAAAACTAAAATATAATGAAAACCTATTAGGTTCACTAGATAATACTCTTCTCATAAATTTGAAAAAAGGCAAATACGCTCTTATATTGAACATACCTGAGTTAAACAGACTATTCAGAACTTTCAATTTGTTATGTTATGCGTCTGTAAGACAGAGACAACACAAGCGGGCATAGCGTTCTCTTAACCTTTTCACTGCTTCAGACGTACTATTAAGTTGCAGTATTTTATAATATTCTTATTTTCCGGTAACCGTACAAGTCTTGGAAACCATAGCTCCCATTATTTTAAGCTTAAATAATTAGATCGTATAGATCTCAAAATTAAAATCTTAAAAACTTTTTAAAAAAAAAACAATAAATATTTTATTTTACTTAGTATATACAGGTTGTAGTGGATAAATAGTGTAGCAGTGAAAGGGTTTAGAGTTTCAAATTACCATCAGGCCTCACTAATTCATCTGACCCTTTTTCTACGGCAAACTTTTCTGATAATTACACCATTACCTGTCTAATGCAAACTACAATCAATGATCCCACTTGTTCACTCTCATTTAAGAAAATTATGTAATCTACATATATAATTAACTTGTATACTCAGTAATCTATTGCATATTGGGCTTGTGTTTTATATATAAATAATGATAATCAAAACCCAACATTAGTAAATATAATATAAAAATAAATGAATTTTTTTTTTTTTGTCAAATCCTAATATTAAATGTAAATCAATAATTTCGTACTTATGAAATTAATAAAATTTTTCAATAAAAATACAAATTGACAAAGTAAATTATAAAAATTATTTGCATTAAATAATTTACATTTTTAGCAGAAAGAAATTGTTTTTGATATTTTTTTTTGTATAAGTGTAGCTGTATCATTATTTGTAGATCTTCTTCTGTTACTACATCGTCAGGATCATCTGAATCATCGTTATCGACGAGAAGATTTTGTAGCCATAAACGGTCATCACCAACATTTGATAAATTATAATAACGAGAACGGTCAGCAGCAAGTTCTAAAATTAACAAAGTAATAATTATTTAACTAATAAAAGTCTTTAATATGATCAATAATTGACTTCTGTTTTACTAAATGAAAATATCAGTGGGTTTTTTTCGCTAAGAAATGTATTAGGTAGTTTATAGCTTTTTTCCTTGGCGGTTTATAGGAGAGTAAATCTCCTATCTTAATATTTTCCGGGTATGAAACATAGTGGGATTTGTCCACTACCAGTACTATGCCATATCATTTAAAAGTCTTAAAGGGAAGAATAAACAGAAAACTTACCTTCTGATGTTTCAAGATCACTGAAATCGCCATCTAAATCTGTATCACTTGAATCCTCTCTGAAAATACAATATAAATAAGTTATTACAAGATATAAACATAAGACATTTAGATTTCATTAATCTATAGTTAAATATTATAGCAGCTGCAGAATAAATTACATTTATTATGAGGTCTAACTATAAATATAACTAAGGTTGTAACAACAACACAATTTAATGCATACTACAATTCACAATACAAAGTACAAAACTAAACAAAAAAAAAATTACCCAAGAGGTGTTTTGAAAATGTTTTCCACATGGTTCAAATAGGGTTCAATATTTATAGCTTGTATAATCTGTTGGTAATGTAGCGGTAAAGCTATTTCGTTGTTATTCATTTCACCATTCATTATTAAAAATTGTATTTAAAATATTGTTTAAAATTGTTCATCAAAACTACAAACAATCATGTTCGGTTAAATTATTAAAAATTAATAATACATATTTCAACGAAATTTAAAACTAAATTGAATAAAAATCTTATGACCATTGTAAAATTGTTTCAAGATTATTTCAGTTTCGCACGAGAAAACTAATCGGTTATCAGACTTATCAGTTATCAAAATAAAATTAATGAAAAATGTAAACAAAATATTGATGAACAGAATACCAAACTACTGATATTATTAACAGGTTCGACAATTGAATAAATCGAAATTATTTTTCCACACATTTATCATTGTTGTGTTAAATCGTATCTTAAATCGTGGTTGTTGACTGCTCAAATTTTTAATTAATAATTTATTATTCATGTAATTATATTATCATTGTTGTACACATTTATAAAAACATAGCCATATTGTGGGTACTTTAAAAACACGACGGAACTTCCTAAAACTGCCACGAGAATGGTACCTACCGGCTGTATAGTAGTACTTAGTAGGCACTTAGGCAGTACTCGTAGTAGGTTAGGGTGGCCATTCGTCCCGGATTTCCCGGGACCTTACCGGTTTAGGAACCCATGTCCCGGTGTCCCGGACAAAATTCTCGGGACACCGTTTTGTACCGGTTTTGGACTTTTGCATATATGTCCCGGAAATTAAAAACGTTTTTAAATTGGTATTCTTTTACTTACTCGGTTATCGATTTTATTTTGAACAAATCCTAATCGTATATTATTTCGATAACGAACGTCGGAATGTATGAGTTTTATGGCTTTTATAAACATTTTTCAAGACAATTTGATGTACTGGACAAAAAATGTTGTTTTAATAGAACAAAAATGGGTACAAATATTTAATATATTTAAAAAAAAAGATGTAAATGTATCAATCTGACAATGGTTAAGAGTTTGCATTTTGTTTACCGGGGTCAAACGCGTCAATAGAGCGAGTATTTTCTTTAATGACAACTACTTGGACTGACGTTTCGAAGTCAAATGGATGAAAACAATAGAATGTTGTCTGATAACAAAAACTTATGGATTGAGTTGCATTGAATTTTACAATGAAATAATAAAAAATTCTACACTACTGAGAAAGTACACAGCACTGAAAAATATAAGGTCTCTTTGGACGACAAAATAGAAAAATAATAAATAGTAAATCTACCTAGATTAGTATACTTTCTTAACGGCTGGAAATGTATTATTGTTTTTATTTGAATTTTAAGTGTTCATAAAATAAAGATAGCCTATCTAATTGATTAATTTGAATATTATTTATACCTAAAATTATATACAGCTACTTATGTATTAATATAGTATATACTTACTAGATTTAAACCTATTTTTTATGAATTTGGTGTCCCGGATTTCTAAAAATTAAATCTGGCCACCCTATAGTAGGTACCATCGTCCGTCAGTGGTACTTTTGCATCGAATAAGATTCCGACGTTGAAAATCGAAGCATTATTTCGATTACTATTATCATTTACAGGACACAAAAAATTAAAAATTAAAATGAAACTCGTCATTGTATAAAACCAATATCTTCTTCGCTCCACTCAAAATTTAAAATAAAAAATATAAAATTTAAATTATATTAAACTATGATATATTGCAGGTTAGTCAGTTATAAAAAAGATATAAAAAAAGTTAATCAGTTCGCTTACGCATAAAAAAAAAATTGTTTTCACAAAATCCTGACCCTTACCTACTCTATACAATTAAGAGCATTAAATATTTTTCAGAAATCTATATTTATATTATCTGCAAGCGAACTGAGTATTTTGTTTCATATATCTTACTGACTGACTATTGCAAGATCACAATGGGGTAGTGAAACATACGAGGATATTTCAGTCTCCGATTAGCGATAAAAATTTAAAATACAATGTTATAAAGATCCGTAGGCAAATTCTTGACTTGTTGTGGCATTATTATATTGTTAAAAATAACAGTAATAGTAATAATAATTTAAAAAAAAAAAATTAATAGTTTTAAATTTAAACTATTCCTATTTGGTGAATATCCTTTTCCCTATGCGCCTATCCACCCCTGGCAATGAGTTTCTACTTTCTAGAGTACTTAAGTACTTTGATTGTACATACGTCACGCGTACCTTCAAAAGGTTGGTTCGGGAGAATATATACAATTACGTCGCATTAAAGCGTTGTATCCACCAGATATGGAACGGGCATTAAACGACATTAAATGGCGAACATCGAACTATCGAAGTAACGAACTACGAACTAACAATATATTTATGAGAGCTGGAATTATAGATTCAAACGTATGGTGGGGCATAACCATCCTACGATATGGAAGCTGATTGATTATAAAATTTGACAGGGAATAAATGTCGATATCGCAAAAATAGAAATAAATTATATTGGGCTAACGTCTAAAAGAAAACAAAATAGGTACTTTGGAAGACCGTCAATATTATGTCAAAAATCTGCAGATAACGAACCAGTCGAATTGATATTCCAAAAAAGACCACATTGTTTACGGAAAAAGAGTAGGGAATGGTCGTAACGATGATGGTAAATTACATATTTACATGTGACGATTAACTTTTATACCTAGGTACAAAGTGATAATAACAATAAATAATAAAATATTTAATTTTTAATTTTTTACAAACTAATTTTAATATAATAATTTAATAGGTATACAAGTAATATTTTAAAATAAAGCTATGAATTTATAATGCATAATTAATAACTATATATATATATACCTAATACATTATATTTTTTTTAAATTATTTTTTTCTAGGACTTTTTCCGTTTATTCGGACTTTTTTACCGTTTACCTTCAGAAATCATCTCTACGCCACTGAATGAAGTATATCTACCTACTTTGAAATTATGTTTAATATATTTTTTTTTAAAATAGGTTTTTCTTTTACTATCCATGTATGTATTTCATAGACCTTATACTCGTAGGTTATAAGTTCCATGATGTATTTTGACTTTTATACTCATTCATCTAACTTAGGTATTTTATTTTTCTTGAATCTTAGCAACTATCCAAAAGTCAATATCTACAGTTAGCACTGTATTAAAATAAAACTTTTTTTATAACGCTATGTTTTTGTTATAGCCGAGCAGTGCCGCAACTACGCCAATTTGGGCCCGTGTGTAAATAAAATGAATGGGCTCTCCTCCCTTACTTTTGAAAATTGAAAAATTAATCTATCGACTATTGTAAAATTAATTTTTCCAAATTTGTAAACATACTTCGAAATTTTGAGTTTTTACTCATACAAAATAAGGTTAACATAATTAAAACGCGTAGGTACCTATGTATTTACAAATAAATAAATGTAATAATTTGTAGCCTTTTTTATTAATTTTAAATATAAATAATTATCAAATAACAAATAAATTTAACATACCATACATTAACAGTCAATTAGAAACTCAAAAATAAATACTGTACTCATTTTAAAAAATGATGGCTATCATGTATTTATTATTTTATAAATTTAATTATTCAAATAAATATCGCAACTAAGTTTTCATATACGTCATAAAAATTGATAGCTTATTGATCAACTACAAAACACCGATCGTAGAAGACCCGCCTTTTGAACGTGCAATATAAAATACGTTTTTCTCGCATAACAAAAATAGGCACCAAATACCAATAATTGAAACGCGTAAACACACTCACACTAAACCGGTAAAAATGCGCGTTCCTTTGTATGACGCACTTTAATCAATTGCAACCAAACTTTTTTAATTTCGGTTATACAGTCCGCAAAAGAAAAGTTAAACTGATCTATTGTTCAATCTTTATTAATAATAATTATTATAACAAAATGGTTTATTAATTTTTTCTTTCTACATATTTTTTAACTTTTATCATTGGGGCCCCCCATTATGGGCTGGGGCCCAGGGCCCGTGTGTTTAACACACGCAACACACCCGGTTATTGCGGCACTATGGCCGAGATATCTATACGCAATACGCCACCGCGCGACGTATTAATTTTTTTGTCCAACATAATATTTTCTTTCTATTACAGATATTACTTGTAGATATATAATACATTTTTTTTTGCATATTTTAGAATTGTTAAAATTGTTTCATTCAATATTTTGGTAGGTATTAGGTAAGAGTAATCACTAATCAGACTAATGGAAATGGATAATGGGTATAAACTATAAATAAGTATTAGGTACTATAAATAAATATTATAAAATTATGAACATGTTTAATTTTTATAATAGTTATTTTGTATTTGTAATTTTGTATTATCATTCGTTGTTATCGGCGTTACCTACCAAAATATTGAATGCAAAAAGAAATCGGTTGAATGCAAAACATTTAGACATTCTTATATTTTTAAATAAAAATTTAAAACAATTTTAACAATTTTTTATTCATTTAACTTTCGACTTGTAAGTATCAAATATTTAATATAAGTTGTAAAGCTATTGTATTGTCTTATTGTATTTGGTTGAAATATATGATATTTAATTACTGTAAAAAGTACTTGGAATATTATTTTGTTCTTGTAAAATATCATATTTAATAAATTATCCTAATGAAACTTAAGAATGAATAAATTACTTTGTTACTTAAGATAAATATTTATTTTTTGGTCACAACTTCACAAGCTCACAACTTCATATTTTCACTAATTTGTTCGATACTCGTTACTCGTTAGTCATGTAGTCATTTTTCGATAGGCATTAGTCGTTAGTCATTTCTCATAGACATTAGTTATCAGTCGTTTTCAATGGCCATTAGTTGTTAGTTGCTTATCAATAGTCGATAGTCAGTTAGTCATTTGTTGTTAGTCGGTCATGGAAATTGTAACCAACTATTAGTCGGTTTTTTAGAGTAAAATATAGCTATTATTCGGTATCCCAATTATTTGGTTGTGCCCAATGCCCATCACTACTCTCTACGCATCGGTATTTGGAGTTGGCCGATAGCGTTCACAAAATAGCTTATAACTAATAAAGTAAAGGAGATGGATATGAAATTCAAATGTCTCGTTTATGATTATTATAAATAATATACAGACTTCTGAGTCGGAAATTTTTTTTTACAAGACTGTAAATAGTATAGGTATACACATACATATTATAGTCAAATAATTGTTTAAGATAAGAAAAAGTTAGGAAATACCTACAGTTAGTACAGTTAATATATCAATAAATAGTTGAACATTAAAATAATAAATAAATTATTGGTAAAATTAATAATATATCAATAAATAGTCGAATAGTAAAATAGTTTTAGAGTTCAATTATAGACAGTGTTAGTGGTTGATTTTTAAAACCCCCGGAATTGGCTCTCTTTCTAACTACTACTAGACACTAATACAGTAATACCACAGAATAGATGAAATTTCATATATTTCATTTATTCTGTGGTAATACACTATACCATAGAGTAAGTTTTCTATTCTATCCACTGTACACTGTATAGGTCACTAGGCAACGTCTGGTGGGGGGGGGGGGCGTTACAGTCCACATGATATTAATAAATAATAATATTTTGGCCAAGGTGGATTATCAAGAAATAATAGTGCGTTACGCATGCGCAGATGTAGTATCATAATATCCTATAATGAGTGGCTATAACCTGTAGTTCTGGGATCTAGTTACTGTAGTGGCTCGCGCTGAGTGCTGACACATGTTGCGGGTTATCACTTATCAGTATTCAGTATTCTAAATGTTATTTTCTCATTGTCTCAAAGGCTGATGCACGATTGTTACAAATTTTAAAATTTTAAATTACGTGCCAACAGTTAATTACAGTAGTTCAGTCTACGTTCTACAATCTAAGGAACCAAGTTTACCCTGGACCAAAAGTACGATCATTCTTACTAAATGTATACTATTAATTATCATATTAGAATGTAGGTGATTAGCGAAGTAGTTTGTGAGATTAAAGATTAATAAAAAAAATAGTAAATTAAAAAAAATAATTAAAACATTCAAATTGATAAACAATGTATAAAAGAGAATTCATATTATAATACTTAAATCTATACAGAGTAAGTAAACCCTGTTCAAAATAAGAAGTGCATAAATTTACGTAACATAACCGGTTTTGCCCATGGCCGCCTATGCGCTTCTTATTTTGAACAGGGTATAGGGATTTGTTATTGCCTTTGTATTCTATTTATATTTAAACATTAGTTTTAATAGATACCTAATCTATTAATTTATGTAAAGGTTATACATTTTTAAATAGATATTTGATTTTTATTTTAGATGACAAATTATCCTAAAGAAAACATGAGTTGGAGTTGTTTAAATACTAAAGAAGATTTATTGAAATTATTTACTAAACACGTTGATTATGATGTTATTGAAATGGTGATAGAAAGCAGAAATAATGATTGTAAGTTTCAAATGTTGCCTTTGTAAACATTATTGTAATTTGCTTAGATCATGTTAAGGTACTTGTATTGTGTACTAACTACTTAACTACTAACGTATTCCGTATTTACATATCTGTCAGTGTCGTCATGTACATTTGATAACTTGTTAAATTTGTTTTATAAATCAATATTTATTTATTAAGGACTTTGTTTTTATTTGCATTTAAGTTTCAACATTATACCTAACTAATGTATTAATGGAACAAATATCTAAAAATAGATGAAATCTGGACTTTACTTTACTAAGCAAACGAAAAACCCCAGTGTATTTATTTTTTCCGTACCCATTAAATGAAAAAAATATTATTCCTAACGCTCAATTCGGTTTTAGAAGCAATCACTCCTCGCTCCATCAAATCCACAGAATAGTTGACAACATTGCTTCTTCCCTTGAGCAAAAAAACTTTTGTTCAGGGGTTTTTCTCGACGTTGCACAGGCGTTTGATCGTGTCTGGCATGAAGGCCTTCTTTATAAACTTCTCTTTCTACCCACTCCACTATACCTCACCTTAAAATCTTTCCTCACAAACCGCTCCTTCGTAGTACGATGTGAGGAAGAGTATTCTAATATTCATCCTATAAGAGCAGGCGTCCCTCAAGGCAGCATTCTCGCACCTACATTGTTCAATATATATACAGCTGATCTACCTCAATCAAATAACACCAACTTAGCTACTTTTGCAGACGATACTGCAATAACCTCATCCAGTTCTTACTTATACTCTGCCATAAATAACCTCCAAGACCACCTAACTAACTTACAAAACTGGTTTAACTTATGGAGAATAAAAATAAATGAAAGCAAATCCACTCATATTACCTTTACCCTCAGCCCAAAAAATATTCCCCCCGTTTATCTCAATGATAAAATAATCCCTATGGGCACTTCAGTCAAGTACCTCGGTCTCCATCTTGATAAAAGACTGACCTGGGCAACGCATATAAAATTGAAACGAAAATCCTTAAATCTCCGCCTGCACAAGCTAAGACAACTACTCCCCTCTAAAATCTCACTTGAAAACAAAATGTTAATTTATAAACAATTGATACGCCCGGCAATGACGTATGGCATCCAAATATGGGGCTCTACAAAAATGTCTAACCTGAAAATATTCCAAGCTTTCCAATCCATAAACCTTTGTCTCCTTACAAACGCCCCATGGTATGTAAGTAACAGATCCCTACACCATGATCTCAACGTTCCAACGCTATCTGCACTAGCTTTGTACAACTATAATAACTTCCACAAAAATGTCCTAAATCATCCTAATCCTCTAGTCGCCAAGCTAGCATCTAAAACCCTACCTGACAACCCTCCCCGTCGTCTAAAAAGAAAATGGCCACGTGATCTTATAACTAAATAAATCAAAATTTAATAAATACATTTACTATGTACAATAATAATTTAAATTAATCAAAGTTCATATTGGAAGTAGTGTCAATGGACTCTCCCTTCCCTCAAGCTGTCCAGACTGGTAAAAAATGTTAACTTAATTACTTATTGTATTATGTTATACAGATTGTATATTTTTTCTATTTTAATAAAAAAAAAAAAAAAAAAAATGTATGGTCTTGGGTTAAAATTGCAGAAAAGTTTTGGTGTCTACACTTTATTATAACATTCAAATAAAAACTAGCCTATAAGGGTTTGTCATAGAATATGAATATTAATTATTATAGTATTTCTTCAATCAAATTTCAACTAAATTTAAATTTTTGATTTGTAAAATACTATCAATTACCTTTGTATTAAAATATAAAATTAACTTCACTTTCTGTTATTAAGTATAGTTTTTATTTTCAATTCAATTATTTAAAATAGTAGACCAATTTAGTTTATATTGACATTGAATTTAATCAGTTTTTATTTAATTATTAATTGAAATTCATTGCCATCATTATGATATAATTTAGTTTTATAATGACTTAGTGAAGACTCATTTATTACAGATATTGTTCTCAGCAATAACATAATATAAGATACCACATTAAAATATAATAGTCATACGATTTATAATAAGGTTTATAATTTTATTTTCTGAATTTTTTAATAGTGTTATTGGCATATCGTGATCTTATTGAATTAACGAAGAATCCTGATCCTGAACCACACCTGCATTTATTATCCACTGAAGAGGAAAATCGATCTGTTGCAGCTTCTGCTTCCAATATTCCCAAGATTAATTGGGAACGTTTATCTACAACTGAAACACCTATTAATAAAATACTATATTTAGTATCAAAACGCTTCAAAGTTTTAGTATTAATGAGAGGATGTCCAGGCAGTGGAAAATCGTATCAGGCAACTAATATTTTGAATTCGTGCTATAAAAATGCTAACATTGATGACTTTATTTTTAGTGCAGATAAGTATTTTACAAAAAAGTATAATGGACAATATTGTTTTGATCGTACTAAATTAGGTGAAGCACACGAATGGGCATTTCAAAAATTCCAAACAGCTATTAGATTAGAAGTTACTCCAGTTATAGTTGACAATACAAATTGTGAAGTTTGGGAAATGGAAAAATATGCTAAAGAGGCTGTAAATAATGGATATTGGATTGAAATTGTTGAACCCAATACAGAATGGGCATGGGATAGAATGGAGTTGTTCAAGAAAAATGTACATTCAGTATCTTATGATAGTATAAGTTCTTTCATTCGTCGATATGAACGTATTATCAACGTTGATAGTTTGTTAACTAGACTTAAATTAAAATACAATAAGAAAACCCAACCGCCAATACAATCAAACAGTTCTAAAATGTATCAGCTTTGTGAAAATCTTATAGATCAAAGAGATGTAGCTTATGAATCGCAAATTGAGATTATTGACGATTTTGAAGATCTGTGTGTCTCACAGAAACAAAAAAAAAAAAAAAAAAGTAAAAAAAAAAAATCTACTCCTGTTACCAATAATGATGAAGATGACACTTTGATTCCTACAATTAGTATAACACAAGAAGAAAGAAATGATATTCCCGAAGGCAATGAATATGAAAACCTATCCCAAGACATTCCTGATATGGATGAAGAATCTTCATTATCTGTGGAAGAAACATCATATTATGTCAATAAATCTGTTAACACGTCTGAAAATGATTTTTTGTTTATGGATGTCCTGAATGAAATACCTGAAGAAGAGTACAGTAGTTATGTTGTTTATGGAAGAAACAGGGATATTAATGAAGGAAATCTGAGCATTTTGAATATGCCTTGTGGAAAATTAGATAAAGGAACAACAACTGACGACTTAAAAGAAATTATGCCTCAACTAAATTTAAATAAACTTTATGAACAATTTCCAGAAAATGTTTCTTCATTAATTATTGAATTATTTGAAAAATGTGAAGGAAATATTGACTGGATTGTAGATATGTTGATAGAGTCTAAACATGATATATCAAAGCAACAATTGTGCAATTGTATTAAGTATGAAGACAATTATTATATTAAAAATGTTCAGCGTCAATACTCCATTGAACTTTTAAAACAAAGTAATGAACAAGATAATAATTTGTTTGATTCTCCATTAAATCTACAGTCAAAAGCAGTAAATAGAGTCACTGAAGAGACTGATAGTAAAAAGAAAAAACATGGTAAAAAAGTCATTGATAAAAAAATACAGAGAACATTTAAAGTTGTTGATGATGATTTAAGAAAAGATATTGAAAATAAATTTACATTTGGTGATTCGTTGTACTCTGACCATGTTTTAAAGATAAAAAAATTTAAAGAAAATCAAAATACAATAGATAGTACTGATTTTATTTTTCCAAGATCCGAGAGCATCGAAGAAGATCTTATGATTGAAAAAGATGATGAGAGAGATTTTGTTCAGTTAGTTATGGATAAAAGTGTACTTGCTCAATTATGTGAATATTTTGGCGATTTTTCTCCTAATTTTAGTAAGTACCATGTATATATTTTTAATTTTCAAAAAAAAAAATATATATTTTAATCAAATGATTTTGGTTCTAGATCAAAATACAGTACTAATGCCAGTGAAATTACCTGAAAAGTTGGCTGAAGAACTTTATTATTATTTGATTGCAAATACGCCTTTAGATGTTTGTAATCAAGATGGCATTTTACAAGGTAAATATTAAATACAGTGGAAACTCGATTAATTGTCACTGTCGGAAACCGGGAATATGACGGTTAACAGAAAATCAGCCATATACAAAAATAATACAAACATACATACTGTACAAAATAAATCATTCTCTTGTATATTTTTGAAGCTTGTGTTTTTTGTGAGGCAATGTTTTGTATTTTACGGAGAAGTAAGACCTGCGTTGCATCTGCCGTTTTTTTGGAGGATGACGTTTAATGGAGGATTGAGTTAAAATTTGACGGTTAATGAAGTTTCTACTGTATTTAAATATAAGAGTTCAAAAAAAATATTTTATATTAACATAGTAAATTATATTAAAATGTATTAACCATGTTTTATTAATAATCTTATTAATTCTATAATATATTTTTATACATAATGCCAAGGTAAAAAAAAACAATATTATTCAAATTACTTATCAATTATCATTAGGTTAATATTTAACATACAACAAAAGGTTTTTAAGTTAGTACTTAGTATTGATTATACATGGTCAGAGGCGGAAGGCAAAACCAGTGGCGTATGTAGGTTTTTGTCTTGGGAAGGAAGAATATGATTTTATTCAGTAGATTGTATCTGTCTCTAAGCTAGAGGCCTTAAGTTAGGACCACCAAAACTATTGCATTTTATATAAAGCAGTGACGTAGCCAGTATTACTACTTGATATGTTGTCGCAAATTGTCCGCGTTTATAATATTTTTTGTAATAAATAGCAACCATTTAAATAAACAAAAATCAAAATAAAATAAAATAAATGTATTATAATTACACAATCACGCATTTTCTGTGAACAATTTTGTTTTATTGTGCCGATATTCTCATTAACCATGCCAAGACCAAGACGATCAAATACTTCACGTCAAAGCCGTAATGCAACTAGGATTTGAAACATTGCGAATGAAAGGACTGATATATATATGTATAAATGAATGTTTGTGTGTAGATTAGACCTCTGGGAAGAATATAGGCTAATTTAAAAAGGGTTAAATTTGGTTTTTTTTATTTATTGAATTTTAATACAGTTATGTTATGTTAGAATTTTGTATTAATTGATTTTATTAATCCACCATAGGTGGAATTAAGTAATAACGACAAACTTTGTATAACTTTGATACTTTAGAGTTAAAACATATACTTACGTACAAACGGCATGTGGTCCGCGATCTACCACAGGTAGATTGCCTACCTGATAATATACTGCTGCTAATAAAAATTTTTATTCTGGGCAACAGAAAAGTTAATATAAATTTAGAACATCATACACCGAATATTAAATAAGGCATTGAATAAAGTTTGAGTCATATACAGTTTGTACATTTACATTAACGAAAGTAACAAAGGTAACATGCCCGGGCATCGCTGAGAGAGACAGCTAGTATTTCTATATATTTCTTTTTTAATGATATACTTATTACTTTTGAATGATGTTATAACAATAAAATTCCCAGACACAGTACAAAAACCATCAGCCCCTCCTCCGATCTACTATAATATTTATAATTATTAGAAACATTATATATCTAATAGAAATGAGACAGTTTAGTTGTTTCTACTGTTTTTATCAATATAACGAACATACACTCATACACATAATATATTTTTTGAAATAACAATATGTATGTATATTATACATACAATGTGTCCCATGAAGAAGTGACTGACCGGTGGCATATGATGGTTAACCCTAAGTTATTAAAAAAACCCGTTAAAGAGTGGGTATTACTTTTTAATTTTTTTTGTTATGGGCAATTCAACCTTTTTTTTAAACAAAACCGAACTTGCTTAATTTTTATTATTTAGTATTAACTGATATTTTTTAAATTGTGATATTGTTAGATGAAACTTTGGCTAGAAAACTACAAGAAGAATGTACAGAAGAATGTTCTTCCAGTAGTTCAAATTTGTATATTGTAAGATATAATTAAAAAATTAAATCAGTCATTTTGCTGTTTAAAATGTTTTCACAATTTATGAGAATTTAAATTTGTATTTACAGGGAGAAAACACATTTTCTGCAGTTTTAACAAAAAAATTGCTGTTGGAGAAATTTAAACACATTAATTCTTCACATGTTCTAAATGTTTTGCGTGCTAAAAATTATAAATTTCATGTAATTAAGTACATTTTTGTAATTCATATATTTTTAATTTAAGCCGTAAAAAATTTTTTTCTAGGAAGCAAATGAATTTCTAAGTAAGTCATCGGGAATCAAACATTCGTTAAACCAAGATAATCCAACCGTTCAAGTAATAAATATTCATTACCCAATAATTAATAATAGTTAAAATACATAGTTTGTCTTATGTGATTATAATATAGTCACATATATTAAAATAAAATATTTTATGTTTTTTCCTATATTATACAATGTAGAAATATTATTATAGGAAAATGAAAGAAGTTGTGTTAGTAGGGTAATACACAATACATCCAATAATGATCAAGATTATAATAGAGCAGCTCAAGAATTTTCAATCCGGAGACAACAGTTTTTACAAAAAGCTAACCAATCATTTAGCAAAAAACAACCTTCTGTCACTGCGTTTTATTTAGAACAAGTAATTATATACCTTAAGCATTTTTATGAAAAGTTATAGGTTGCATGATTTAATTATGTTTATTGTATAGGCCGACGTGATTAAACAAAACGAAAAACACGCTAAAACCCAAGCTCTAGTGGAAATGATTAAACAAAATGAAAATGCCACTTCCTTAGATTTGCACAATTTAACAGTAATGCTAGTTCAATTTATTTTTTCTGAATAAATTGTATTAAATGTCATGTTTTGTTAGGTTTCAAGTGCCATTTTAGCACTAGATTTATATTTGGATAATCATATATCAAATTTGAAAAAACATAATGGAGGAAATAGAGGTAGACAACTAACCATTATTACAGGCCGTGGAAAACATAGTCCCAAGGGTATAGCTCGTATCAAACCAGTTGTTATAAAAAAACTTCAAGACAGACGTTTAATGTAAGATGGTATTTTTAAGTATTATTAAACCATATAATTCAATAAAATGTATTCAAAATTAACTTTCAGGTATTTGGAACCTGAAATACCAGGGACAGTAATGGTTATTATCAAAAAGAATTCTTTGCTCAGTTTAGAATTTTAGAAGTTATAAATTAGTACGTTTATTAGTGTTTAATTAGATACTGATGATATGTATTTAAATAGTTATAGTTAGAGATTTTTTTCTTTGACATATTTTAACTTTATTTGTTGATAAGTTCTAGTTAAGTGAATGGTTTCATTTAATTTCCTAATAGTTGTAAATTATGCTCACAACATGGATATTATCTGTTTATCATCTTTTTTTATTTTTATAAGTATTTTTACGTTACAAATTATGCTTATTGATTTATGTTATTTAACATTTATTTCCTTAAAATATAGTTGTTATATTTGAATATATTTTTTATATAATAATGATTTTATATTAAGTTATACAATTTATTTATTTATTATCCCTACCTATTTAAGAGGATGTCGTTCATGCGTGTGTTTCTCATCTTACAGAAGCGCAACATAGCAAATCTTACAAGAGCATGACAGTAAATTTACATTTAGCATCGTTATTTTTAATATTAGAGTAAATATATCTATAATTAAGCTTAAAGATAACAACTAATAAGTAATAACATTTTCTTTGATTTGTTGAAAATGTTTTTTTGTTTATTTTTAAGGAAATATTAGCATTTTTAAATTTCAATATTTTATTAGGAGCCTATAAAATGTTGCAAACTAATTTCACTGAAAACAAAACTTACAAAAATAATAAACCAAAAAATATTTTATTGAAAATAATTTAATAGAAATATAATTGCAATTGAAAATAATTCCATTGTAAATAATAGTAAAGAAAAAGAAAAATTGGATTACTAATTTTATGGAAAATAATAAGGTTGAAAAACCTCACACTTTCTAAAAAAATTATTTACGCCAATGACATTTGCACGACGTCTCAACTCTCAAGGAAAGAAATTATTCAGAAAATGTGAACAGATATTAAATTCTGACTTTTAAGCAATGGGGGCTAAAAATAAAACAGACGTTCACGTTCCATCTCAATAATAAGCAAGTCAACTTTAAACAAAAAAATCTGCTTTTAACAAACATATTGTGGACTATAATCCAACCTCCAAGTACTTGGTGATTACACTGGATCACTCATTCACAAATAAAACCCCCCTAGTAAACGTGGCATATTTGAGGGTGCCATATACCTCGCAAAGAATGGGCCACCCTCAATCGAATTCGGACTGGACATGCAGATATCAGATGTACAAATGGGGCCTAGGTGGCAGGTGCCATACTCCTACCTACTCCAGAGTGCGTCTGTGGCACACATAGTGCTCTTACGTAATCGAGTGTATATAGTGATACGAAACTAGATATAAACTTAGTTCTAAATTCCAATAACACAGAAATCCAATACAGTAGAAAACTAAAATTTTTAATTTATTAATTAAATTTTTTATCAAATTTTTAAAAAATTTTAGTTGGTAATTTTGAATATGAAATTGTAATAATTAGGTATGTCATAAAATATTTTTAAAAAAATATGCCAACCTTTAAACAATGGGAATTATTTTTAGAAATATTATTTAAATAGAACAAAAAACGATATAATGAAGTTAATACATTTTAATTTAATTTAAAGTCTAATATTATTGGTATACCTACATGTATCAAATAAATTAAGTACAGCTGTACAAGTATATAGTTAACTTGGAAAATTAAATATGTACAGTATAAATATATATGTACTTAAGTATCTAGTTAATTAGTAAGTTAAATTAACTACCTACCAAATTTGATTAGAATAACTATTATTGTAAGTACATTGATATAATTCAGGTCAAATTTTTGGGATGCTATATTTATACAAACCAGAGAATCCAGGGGGTCCCAGGGCAAAGCCTCACTCTCTTTTAATTTAGGTATATCTTACCTAATAATAATATACTAAAACAGAATAATTGTGTAATGGACACCTCACCTGAGATTACAGTACCTATTACAATTTAAAACCAACAAATAAAAATATATTTTTTTTTGTAAAAATTTCGATGTTTGAAATTAAAATATAATTTTATCTATTGATTATTATGTTTACTTTTGTTATTTATTTATGAGTTTATGACGTATATCATTTCGTTCGACAAATTATTATTGAGGATGGAAAACCCATGTGACCGTTCACCGTAGCGTCCGTAGCTCGTACCTATTCATAGAATAATACAATGCAAGAAAGCAATTTATTTCACGCGGCACGCGAAAATGCGACGCGTTTTATCTAGTCGTCCCAACAAATATCTATAAATTGATTATTTTTGATTTTTTTAGTCCTTTTCCTACAAGCTATTGGCTGAATAATTATTTCACTTTGAAATTTTGAACCTTATAACAGTTTAAACGTTCAAGCCTTCAAAGTATTACGTCATACGGTATTACGACGACAGGACGTCTTTCGGTGAGTATAAAATAATTTAAAATCTAATTTTTTATACCTGGACTTAAACTAGTACTTACTCAATAATTATAATATATTAGAAAATACAATAATACTAAATGAAATATATATAATTACATAATGTGATACCTACGTATAACGTATTACCATTGGTTATAAATACTAGTATTTGGTGTAATATTATTAATATTCTGTGAATTTCTGTGAATATTCAATATAATAACTATTATTATAAACTATTTTTTATTAATTGATGTAAGATTTAATATTTTGGATAATTATTACTTATTGTTTTTAAATTCATTTTTACAAAGTGGAATATTTTTTAATCTGTTGTTTAGGAATAAAATTAACTTAACGTGACAATAAAATAAATTTACTCATAAGACATAAGTTACTAAATAACACGGAAAAAATAGGTAATGTTTTCTATAATATTTAATACTGAAAAGTTTTTTATAAGCCCATAATAATATGTTGATTTTCATAGTCAGTGTAAAGTTTTTTTTTTAATGTCGCCCACTGATCATTCCTTAAAATATCTACTAGCTATTTATATATTAAAAAAAAATAAACTTTCGTTAATAAGTTAATCGTACTTTAAAAGTTAAAACTTATTAAAATGTTTTCAATCAACTTAACTCAATTAAAAATTATCATTAACTTGTCCAGACTTGTTTTTTTATGTTATATAGGTATTTCCAAAATATATAGTTTAAAAATTACAGTCCAAAAAATTCCTCCATAACATTTTTACTATTATATTGTAAGGTGTATGATACATGGATGTTAAATATTGTGTACACAGTTTAAATACGAAAATATCTGAACAGAACTAAAAATCGATTAAACGACGAGGCCACGTGGGGTAAGTCTATGAACAATTTAAAAACTAAAACAAAATTACAAAAAAATCATCACAATAATTCCAAAATACTATCAAAGTGTCAACTACACTACTACAGCTAGCAAATAATAGACCTATCGATATATCGTCGAATAATATCAATGTCGATATATATCGTGATGATAGTATCGATATTTCCGATATTATCGATAAAGAATTTACCTATATACCTCATATTATATTATTAAAATGCTGTCTTCTGTGCTAATATTATATGACATCAAAATTGATAGTATGAATATATATGTATGTATTGTTGTTACAGATATCATATTAAATATATGTAATATGTATAACTCCATTTATAAATAGCAAATAGGTTAGGTGTTACGTCCACGGTTTTCGAAGATTATAGAGACTAGAAGATTCTAAAACCGTGGTTATATGTCCGTGTGACCGTGTCTTGGAATAACATCAATAAAATAACTATGGTTCAATGGTTGTCGCGGACGACAAAGAACTTATTAATAATGACAATACCTATGGGCTATGGGCTATGGCATCAATAATATAATATTTATTAAATATACCTACTACCGAAAAAAAGATGAAATTGGTTGCGGTTTCCAGATAAGGAATTTGAAATAAAATGCGATATTCACCATCATAGACCTTATACTTAGTATAAGGTATATATTCACGATAACCCTGATATATCGAATGAATTTATCGAGAGGCGATAATTATCGTAGCACTATATCGATGAAAAATTATCGATATATCGTTGCCATTCCTTGTTTAAGCCACTCGTTCGACTTATACTATGTGCTGTATGCGACTACCGGACTACCTATACCTAAATCCAATCTACCGCAGGCGAATTGTCGATCTAAGTCAAAGTACTTCACAAAGCTAGGTAGGCAGGTCAATGCTGATTTACCCGTGATCTGTATTCTGAGGTACACTGAAACCAATATACACCTATATAAAACACTATATTTTATATTTTTTATTTTTCAGGGGCAAAGTCGGGTTTTTACAGCTAAAAAAGTACGTTGGACTACAGTTATTAATGAAAATACGGATACAATTATAAAGCAGGTACCTACATACACACTGAAGACAGTAGTCTATAATCTCCCGAATCTTAAAACCAAAACATTATCTACAATAATTAGTTTATTAACGATTATAAATGATTAACCACAGGACTTCTCAAAATAGCGTGTCAAAGTATAAAATATTTATATTAATAGATAAAGTAAAGTAAAGTAAGTAAAGTAAAATTAATAAAAAAAAAAAAGGCGCGTAAGTGGGTGTCGTTCTGCTGTACAGTAGGTTACAAGTAGGTCACTGCACTGCAGTAATGGATGATTGTATGTGTACGAAAAACGATTCTGAGCGAAGACGGTCTGTCAGCATATACCTAATATTACTAAGTCACTTTTAGGTACAGTATATTATTGGGATTAAAGTATTTTATTTAACTATTGGGCATTAGAACTACAGTAGCACACTGGTGCAAGTTAAATATTAATTTTTGTCAACAAAATTGCATTTGAAAATGCCATTATATATCTACAGGTACATTATTTTCAATAACAAAATAATAAGAAAATCGTTGAATGAGAACTTGTTAATTTACGGGTAAATATTCAATGCCCTACTTTAAACACTCGTAGAAAATCAATTTGACTTTCCGGTAAATTTTTTTTTTTGTTGATTGTAGAAATCTTAAAGGGAATCTTGTATACAAATTTAAAACCTTTGACATAGGTACATGGAATCTTATGAATTTCTAACTCGAAATAATATGCACAATGTTCGTGATATTGATGAATATTTTCTAAATTTTAAGTTCAGACGCTCATAAAAATTATTGTGGATATTTAATTACATTTTAATTGGAAAAATCACACTTATATAGTTATATGACATTTACATTTTATTTAATGAGTAATAAGCTACTAGCTAGTATCATACTAGGTTTACATTTATGTTATTATTAAATAGTACAATATTATAGGTAATTAAATAACAATGTTTCATTGTCCGTACAATAATAATATGTACTCCTAATTGCCGAGTAATTATGGCATAACACAGACCTTAAAATATTATCATCTTCTATATTATAATAATATATAGGTATAAGAAATGTCGATTATATTTTGTGTCGCATATTGTGTATTTTCTTATTGGAATTAGTCAGTAAAAATCATCATAATTATAATTTAATAATAGTTTTAATTATACATCAATTATAGACATTGCTACACGCCACGATCATCATTCATCATTAATGCGAACCTGAAGAATAAATCTCACAACACTATATTTTTCGGTCCGCGCAATAGCTGTTATTGATGCAGTATGTTATCGTCTTCAAAATATATTATAAATAAATACCGATTTCTCGATTCGTGATCGAATATAACATACCTACACACGTCACGCACCCGCTTGCAGAGGAGCTAAAGCTTGGTGGTCAAAATGAAAATGTCGACTGCGTCTAATGTGAGATATTTTTGCAGTGACAGGAGATTTTACATTGCATAATACAGTCGAGTCTCGATAACTCGACTCTCGAGAGTCGAGGGGAATAAAAATAAATTACACTTGTGTTTTTCGTGTTATATATCTCTAGCACATCTTAAAAACACTTGAATTGGCAAAAAAAATTGAATTATCGAAACTCGGCTGTAATTCAAGTATATAACATGGGCACATGGCCAGTAATAATAATAATAATAATAATAATAAAAATCAATTAAAATAATTATAGATGTGTACGTTGTCCTGCGCATTAATCGTATGCACTTTAGTGTCAACTGCCAGAACCACCAATACGAATACTCGTGATCAAAATAGACCAAATAAAAAATTCGATTCGGCGGAGACGACGACAAAAGAGGATGAATTTGCAGATTGGTATATATAAATTATAAATAATCTATAATATAAACCCCTAGGCATCTCGCTTTTTACTCGGGGACTCGCCTTTTTTTAAAAAAAAAAATAGGAAAATTAGTTGATGTATATAGGTAATGATATTATGTTTTACCTGACCGTCCTGACCTACCTATAATATTATGGCAATATCACTTTAGGAACTACTTACAGGGGCGTATTTAGGCCGGGACCGCCGGGGCCCCCTAGGTGTGTCGAAGTCGGGGGCCACAGGACCTTTATTATTACAATAGTCAATATTACATAAAAAAAATACTGAACATTTTTTTTAAAAATTATATTTACGTAGAAAAAAATTTGATCTAAAATACGAAACGAAAAAATATGTACGCGGAGGTAACGTTCATTATCTTGACATCTTGTATATTAATATTAGTATATTACTATCTAATAATAAACGTCACTGGTTTTTCAAACGGACGGTTAGTTATATAGATAAGCTATTTTAAGAATATTGTTTCTAAAGCAGCCACCATCATGTAGGCTTCGCAGTTTGTTTAATCTATTATGATTTGTATTTTGTACGACACGTTCGTTGTCGCCTGTCGGATTGTCTACTACATACAAATTATATTTATTTATTATAATTATTTATTAATAATGTCTAAACGTGTATATTTGAGTGGAAGTTTAAAAAGAAAATTTAAAAAACAGCGCATTGAAAAAGAAAAACTACTCCCGCGAATAAATGATTTTTTGAATAGAGGTGATCTTGGAAATAATTCATGTATAAGTACGACTGTGAAATCTACGCCTGCTGAAACAACTGATATTGTAAGTAGTTTATTGTTGCCATTCTATAATAGTTTAATAAAAAATTCAATCTTTTATTTTGATAAATTTTGAAGGGAATTTGACAAACAAAAATATGTGGTTTGTTATGAACTATTTTAATATTATATAAAGTCCTAAACTAATTAAGAAAGAAAATAAATTTAGTTTTAAAATAATGTACTTATTATTCTATTATATTTTTAATTATTTATAAAACTGTTATTCTTATAGCACCATTAGTATCGAATTTAACAAACAAAATATATAGTTAAAATTATTAAATTATTGTGACCGAATTTGTGTATATTTAGATATTAATATAGTACATTATTACAATAATGTTTTTTTTTAAATATATATTAATACGTTGGATCTTAAATGTCCATGCACATTTATTTTAAAATATATTATTATTTATCAATTTTTTTTTTCACTGAAAAAACACTATTTTCACTATTTTCACTGCACAATCATTAATTCCATCTACAATTTCGACTACTCAAATTTCTAATATTAATGCAAATTTCGAAAAAACAACTACTGTAGATTGTCTGAATGATGAAACTGAATGTTCAATAAATCCAGATTTATCAGAAACGACACAGTCAATGACCATAGGAGATTTTCCAAACGACAAAGCTTTTTTTACAAATACATTGAATACATCGGATAAAATTTTTATTATTTCTTAGGGGCCGTGTCAACCAGATAGTCCATTTCCGAAAAAAATGATTGGTAACAAATATCGTTCATTTTCTACAGTACATTATAATGAAAAAAGTCAATGGGGTGTAACGTTTCATCGTAAATGGATTTGTTACTCAAAATCACTTGATTTAGTTTATTGTCAACCATGTTGGTTATTTTGTACATCGAGTTCATGGGCTAATGGTATGAATGATTGGAAACATATTTCGGAGAAAATTAAATTGCACGAAAAGAGTTTATTCCATATAAACGCTTGTCTTACAGTAGACATATTATATGTTTTTATTAATAAAATATGTAATAAATAATAAAATAAAAAATATATTTTATAATTATTATTAACTCATGAATCATTATTGAATAATTTATATTTGTATTATTATTAAATTTCTGTGTTAAAGGGGGACTCTGTCTCTTATGGTCCTAGGGCCACCAAGTTCCTCACTACGCCACTGACTACTTATAATAATTAACTGTAAATGAAAAGGCAAAACAAATTGAGTCTGGGATGCAATTCGTTCAAAAAGGTTCGTTAAACTTCGTTTACCTGATTTGGTACGAAATTCGTGGCGCCCTTTAATTTTATTAATATCAGTTGTCCGTAGCTGGGGCTAGTTCCAAACATTTTTTTCACCTCTTAATGTTGGTTAAATATATCCCTATTTTTTATTGATTATATTTAAAATAGCACCTTCACATAACATTAGGTGAATAAGAAAATGTTGACGGAAAAAAAGAAAGCAGAGGAAGACCAAAGAAGAGACTGATGGACACAGTAGAGAATTGCATGGAGATACGATGTAGCGCAGGTGTTAGTAAAAGACAGTGTTGCAAAGTATTTGAGTAAAAGTATTCAAGTACTTTTTTCCTTATTGAATACTTTTTTAAATACTTTTTATTTTGAAGTATTTGAATGGTATTTGAAATTCTTTTTTTTACTATTGAATACTTTTTTTTATTATTTTAACTCTTAATTCGCTTCTATTTATCATCCTTGTTAAATAAAAAAACGTGCCGTCATGTGTATCCTTCAACATAATAACAATATTATATTATATATTTATCAACTATGGATAATTCAATATCAGTTTAAGTCGATTAATAGCTTCATTAAATGTTTTTTTTTCTCCAGTCTACGGTACCAGAACAAGCTAATTAAGTCAATCACAAAATGTATATTATGCAACAAGATTTTGCTTAACAGCTATTATACTTAATAATTTATTTAACTATACGAAAATATTATTACTAATAATTAGTACTACCTATTTACCAAGAAAATGGTTATCAATTATATCATTATTATTTATCCTCGACGAGGATCGATGACGGTATGGGATATCCAATTATCCAAATACATACCTATATAGTTTTAATCTAGTATATTATACCTCTGTAGAGAAATATTTCATTGTTGTGATGGAACTATCACTAAAAAGGAACTAACATAACTGATCAGATTTTTGATCATAACAAATTATATCAGAACTAAATAGAACTTTTTTTTTGTATTTAAAGGTTATTTCAAATACCTCTAAAAAGTACTTGAGTATTACTCAAATACTTAACTTTTTATAGTATTTTAAATATTTAATTTTAAAAGTATTTTTTACAACACTGGTAAAAGAGACTTAATGGACAGGGCTTTATGTTGGTGTAAGATAGTAGAGGCCTCATCAAACAAATTAGGAAAATTGATTAAAAAAATTATATTATTTTATAGCATTCAAAATGTTATGTTTCATTCACTAATAAAGTGGTGATGTAGGTACCTAATATTATGTAATATTAGTAAATATAGCTGTTGGCGGTCGTAATAAAAATTAGGTATGTGATAATGGGGATAAATGGTTTATATTGTAGGACAAATTAATAGCCAATAGGTATAGTAATGTTTTTACTTTTTAGAAAACCAATATAGCTTTTTTAGTTCCATGTGGGTACTACTCACAGCTTTAATTAGCTTATCGGAGCAATCAGATATGGTACTGTCGACTGTCCATACCAGCTGCTATGAGCCTATGACTTTTTTTTTGCTGTTCATGGTACATCAATGAAAACACTATTTTTTTCTGCTTCAACCAAAATATATTCAAATCTTCTAAAGTTTGTTAATTTTGAATCGATTAATATGAATAATATAAAAAAGTAGAGTATAGTACATATATCTATCTATAGATTAAAATATATTATAGATTTAATTTAATTATTTATGTATAAACTACATAATTTTAGCTATTTTAGCTATAATTTTAGCATATACTTAACCAATGCATATAATGTCATGTGATACTATTTGTGTATTATAGGTCAATCACGTTTGCGAACGAGAAATACAGTTCAAAGCCTACTCTGAGTACGTCGCCTGTTATGGATCTAAGCGAATTCGTGACAGATAACGCCATCGATATTTCAACAAAACCAGGAAATGATTACATTCCATCAGACAAGAAAAACGGTTACACTACTGAGCCGATACCAACAACTAATGGCACCCAGTTACTTGCGAAACCACCTACGAGGTATATCATCGACCCATAATAATACAATTATAAATTTGTAACTTATTAGTTATTTAATAACAAATTTCAAAATTGTTATAAATTATTGAATATTACAAACTCCGACCTTCTGTGAGGATGGACAATTTTACTAATTCATTGTTTAACTCATTATGTTAAGTTAATATGGGTTAATTTGAGCTTAAGTTTTAAGTGGTAAAAGTTACTTTACATAACTCGTGGTACTTACTATATCAATAAAAAAAACCAAATAATCAGATGCATTTTTTGAACTGAATTTTACAATTATAAATCGTGTAGAGCTTACTGGATGGGGGATAACTGTTAAACTGCAGACGCTTTATTAATCACCCTGAAAATGTCTAAATATATGTGTTTTAATACAGAAATGTAAATTTAATAAAAAATAGTCTGTCTTTTAAACTATATTATATTTTCAATGCACCGTAATTACTTAATAATTTGACAATATTTCTTTCAATATTGATGTAGTCACATTTGAGAAACTGCAGTAGTCTTGCATTCTGTACTCTGTAGATTATAATGTACTCGTTTTTATAGGCTCTGGCTTGTCTTTCAGCCAATTTTTTGGCCCTCAAAGAAAACGTTTTTTTGTGACTTATTATCCAACACAATATATTTGGGGGTGTTAATATTTTTCCTATGAGATAACTAGTTCACCTTATTCTATCGCAACTACAATTTTGAAAATCGGTGCAGAGTTTCACATTTAATTTTTATATACAACTAGAAAAAAAGATTCTCTAATATAGTCACATCCAGTGTCATGTACAACTGTATAGGGGTTAAATTAAAAAAACTGTTTAATATTAAATAGGTATATAGTATATTATATCAAAATATTTTTTAAATTGTATTAAAAAAATACCAAATGAGAGTTTGAACACCCACCCCATACGTGTGCACGCCACTAGTTACATAATTTTAGCTGTATGAAGTTACGCTTAATGCCAATGGATAACCTAACCTATAACAAACGATATTATTTGTGTATTAGGACACAGCCGCTAACTACAACTCCCATTGCGAACGGTAGATACAGTTTGACAACGACTCCGGGTACGCCATCAGGTACAAATTTGACCGACACAATGTTTGGTGACGAAGCCAATGTAAGTCTTTCGGAGGACGTTATCAGCAATTCGCAAACACCGGAAAACAATCATAAGTACAGTTCCACAGAACCGACTCAGACGAACGACCACACTCAGACAACACTAAAGGAACCACTTACGAGGTATATATCATCACCAGGCATCCATCACCAATAATAATACAATTGTAACTTATAAGTTAATAGGTAGATAACAAACTAAGGACCAACTAGGACCAATATATTTATTTTATTTTGGCGAGGGGATAACAGTAGTTTTATTAATATGTGTGAAAATGTCTCCAACATCCCTCTATCTTTATTTTTGTTTGCAGATTATATACATTTTAAATTTAACTATAATTATTATGTATCATACTATTACGTCTATTCCAATACATAAATTAAAATATATTTTAATATACATTTTTTATCAGTTTAACTATATAAATTTAATAGGGACATCATTTAATCCTTTATAATTTGACAACCTCTTTATGAATACTGAGGATAGCCTAATTAGAGAAACAGTCATGCAGTACCTTTATAATATACTGTAGCTGAAATATCCCGGCTTCGCCCGTTTACAGTTTTTTTGTGGCAAATCCTATATATAGTATATGGATACGCTATATAGGTGTATCTCAGTTTGAGTGTATCACAGCTTTAGTGTACCCCAGTGACGGACAAATGGGCATCAGTGTACCTAGCTTGATTAAAGTACTTTTAATTCGACCTAGATGTGCAACCATATGTCGAGTGATTTTTAAGCACTTGGTAGATTTTTTAACATAACTTGAATTAACTCTGTAAACTTTTTTGGCATCTCTAAAAACAATCTCTGAGATTTTCATCAAATTCAATTGAGTAGTTTTTGAGTATATAAGCTACACACATACATTTGTTTTTAAGATATAGTTTCTTAATTCGAGGGCATAAGCGTGACAATTTGATGCAAGCTTCAACCTGATTTGCCTGAGTAACCAATGGTAACAATTCATACACAAAAAAAGTTCAGCATGAATCTCAAGATCCCTGTTTCAACACCTCTTTAAAATGCGAATATCGGATAACCCTTTCTTATTGACATCTAAACTCTAGAGCATTAGAGTAAAGTAAACACTATTCCAAATTTCAGGTTTGTATGTATTGTAGTTTTTGAGATGATAATTGGTATGGCTTAGCTCCGCAGGACTATTCTATTACAATACCTAAATTCATAGAATTATAAAGAATCGTAGGTGTATGATTTCAATCACTCACATCTGGTTGTTGTTTTGGAAATCACTAGTCTCTAGGAATTCGTGAAATGTTATGAAATATTTGTTAATATGCAAGAAGTGCATACTATTTCGTACCTTAAATAAATCGTATATATTCTGGCAATAACTCTGGGATGTTGTTCTAGTGTATTTTAGGAACGCATAGCCCGTAACATTGTAACAATATATAGTTAAATCATACTATTAATCTTAAGGTATAGGTATGTAGATATTATAAACAGTTATATCAATGGTGAATGGATATAAGCATACAAAAACTTTTCTTATTAACAAGTGATAATATTTGTGTATTAATAATTTATGTACATATATTAGGGTACAACTATCAAGTACAACTTTCACTGCAATTCAGAAAGACGGATCAATAACGACTCCGGGCACACCATCTGTTACGGATCTGAACGTCAAACCCCCGCAGGACGTCATCGAAAATTCGACTAATCAGCCAAAACCGAAAAACGGCTACAATTTGTCACACAAGAAGTACAGTTCTACAAAGCCGACACCGGCAAATGACGACACGCAGTCAAAACCTAAGAAAAGTAAAACGAAGTGGTCTAACAGCACCATCTCTTCTATTTGGTTCACAACGAAACGACCTACGAGGTATATCATTAATCACCAATATATTATTATAACTAATTGGTTATTGGGTGACAAATTCCAAAATTATTACAGACCATGACCCTCTGAAAGATAGGGCAAGTTAACTATTATTTTTAACTACCTACCTAGTTAGGTTAATTTAAAATTGATTAGTTTAAAGTAGTGAAAGTTACTTGAGTTACTTAAATTAACTTTTACTTGTTGATGACCCCAGGCTTGCCTTTCGGCTTGCGTTTTAGCTGGATATTTTGCATGTTGTATACAATGTGAAATTTTTAAAAACATTTTGAAAATAAATGATATTTTTTTCTTTTAGATTTTGGGCGTGGCAATGCATGTATTGGTTTTACAATGTTTTATATTTTATTTATTTTTGTACCTGAGGTTAGAATTTTGACGAGTTAATATAATTATTGTAAATATTTATTATATTAATAATATTATAATTTATAATAAATGCATTATTTTCGACTAAAATTAAATCAATCTATATAAGTTCTGTAATATCAATAATAAAATAAATTACTTAAATAGCAATATCAAACAACGTGTAATTAAATAAAACTATCTTCGCTCAAAATTAATCATTTTACATGTCCAAATATGCAATGATTTATAATTGATTCAAATTTAACACTTATTTTAACACGCACATTTTATGTGGCATAAATTTAAATCCAGCATAGGAGTTACCTACTACTTTTTTTTTTTAAGTAAATTGCATAATAATTATATACATTTTTAATTTTATGTTTAGAAGTAGAATATTTTTTAGTGTAATTTCTTGTAATTTATTTAAAATTTAAACCACGCCCATATGTTACCCTGCAAGTTACTACTCCAATTCTCTAAAAACTTAAAAGCTTATAGTCTATATGTACTTAGTTAAAAATAACTATCGGTTCAGTTTTGAATTATACCTATATTATAGGTATCGAAATTCTAGGAAAAAAAATTTTAGCGTCATGAAATTAAAAAGCTATATAATTACTATAGTTTATACAACTAAAACATTTCAAAGAATGTATATTTACTTGATATTAAGTAAAAAAAATATTTTAACAAAGATATACATTTACTAAGAAAATAATATTGTAAATTGAACATTTTAACAATACTGTAAACGTTTATGTTATAGGTATTATAGGACTACGGAATGGATTAAACCAACCAGGAATTGCAAGTGTGTCTTTAGCAAAGAACATTCAAGATGGTGAGTTTTATTGTTAAGTACCTATAGGTATTAGGTACCTTATATGCCTATTTGTAAGGGGAATAGTAATAGTTTCTACACGAGAGTAGCTGGTAAACAATTACATTCGTTATAGCAGTGACGCAGCAAAAAATGTTGTATGGTGAGGGGAGGGCTAAGTCTCACAAAAAAATACATATACAATATGTCTTTTATTTACACTTTTTATTTTTTTATTAATCTTGACAAAATTCTAAGGATTACACAGTCAATGGGAGGGGGGTATAGTCCCCTTAGCCCCCCTTGGCTAAGCCACTGTACGTTAGCTCCTACAAATGTGATGTGCTAATTTCTACACGTATATAAAATTGAGATGTGTAAGTTCCTATACGATAAGAAAAAAAGTGAGTGTGTTAATTCCTACACGAATATAAAAATGAGATTATAGAATATAATGTTAATGTATTTTTATATGTTTTGCAACGTTTGAAGAATTCTCTGGGGTTGTGTTTAAAGATTTCAATCTCCTCTAATCCTCTAAATGTTTTATGATTTTATTATATCGTACATATTTTTCAGTGGTGGGGGGGGGGCTGAACTGTTTTCTGGGAGGACTAGAGACCTCCTTGCCACCGTGTCTGAACCACCTCAATGTGACGAGGTACATTTGACACACACAGCAGAGCGATTTGTCAGTTTTTTGTTTTTCGCAGGTATTAAGGTAATCCAATTTCGACATTTTAACCAACGTGCAACGTAGATATACTATTACTATAATTGTTTTTTGTTGATACATGGCAGCCAAATGATTCTCGTCGTGATCATGTTCACGATTGTTATTATTATCATTATTATTTGTAGACTAAATAGAGTGGCATAAAAACATCTCAGTTGTACATTTGTCCTACCGCCTCCCACTTCTGGAGTAAATGTACATGCAGTCCCCTTTTCTGTTTTTATAAAATATATTTAACTATATTAACTATGTATTATATTCCTATTTATTAATATTATAATATGTAGGCTATGTAGCAAGAAAAACGAAACCACGACGACCAAAGTTTGGGGGCGATTAGCAGAATACAAACAATGGGATCAACAACGACACATGAGTGAAACGACGACGGACAATGTTCAGGGACAATTAGAAAAGTCCAAAAAATGGAAACTACAACAGAAAGTATTGGAAATGGAATCTAATAGACTCAACACCATTTTGGATATATTAAACAGTCACTAATAGAAGCTGGTCTTGCAGGTCCGAGAAGGCTTTTCACACCATATTACCATAATACAGCGAATATAAGTCTTACCCATTTGTCATAGTAATGTATTACAGTAGGCACAGTCACACAGGACTGTTATTTGTAGTTTTCTTTTAAATAAAGACAAAAATGTCCTAATATTATTATTATAACAACACAGTAAACGTATCCTATACGATGCTACATTGTGTAATGTGTATACTGTATACCTACTGTACCTATAGTGTATTTTATTAAAACGTTCTATTTTAATATAATTATTATAGGTATTACTTATTACATAGTTCATACCTATTATCTATATAATCCTATAGTCTATATTATATTAAGAATAAGAACGTACCTCGACAGCGCGGTGAAAAGTTTTCGCCCAAGACGGTCAGACTCTTCTCCTGCCGAGTCGACGCCCGAGTCCAGTGCTTTGGTCTTTGGAACAAAGCCACGCCCATGCGTAGAAGTTGACCGTTTAGGCTTGTTCTTATTCTAAATAGAGTATATAATCAATGGTGTAAATAGGGAGATGCAGTCAATACTGCTGCATTTGGACCCTAATGTTGAGATGGTCTATCTGTCAGTTTTAGGTAGTAAAAAAAGGCCTTTCAGAATACTTAGTAAATATATACGCGTAGCTAATGAGGTTTAAAAGCTTTAGGTATGTGGTTTTTACCATAATTCATATACCTAGTACCTACAATGAAGGTAACCTATGAGGCCTACGAAAATAAATATAGTATATAACATATATAATATATATACCTAACCTCAATATTATTATGTGGCGCGTGGGTTAGAGAAAGAGAAAAACAAATTGTGCACTAACATATAGATGCCATAACTCTATCATATCCATATACGAGTATATTAGGTACATTATTACAGTAACCAACTCAATGTGACGAGGTACATTTGATACCCACAGCAGAGCGATTTGTTAGTTTTTTGTTTTTGGCAGGTATTAAGGTTATCCAATTTCGAGATTTTAACCAACGTGCAACATAGGTATACTTACAATTGTTTTGTCGTTACATGGCAGCCAAATGATTCTTAATTTATCGTCGTAATCATGTTCACGATTATTATAATAATTATTATTTATAAATTAAAGAGTAGGTAAGTATAATAGTTTATCAATAATATTTTTTGTATTTTTCGTCGTAACATAAATGAATATCCTATTAGCATACAACTTAATATAATATTTTATATCATAAATATTATTATTGATTAATAGGACTTTAATATTTAACCTTTTTTTGCTTCTAGTTACTGCAGTATAGTTCTTGTTTTTAGAATTTTACTACGTTTTCTAATTAATTGATGGTGGAAATCATGATGATTTCCTAAGCATATTTTCCATAAGTACCTGCAGGTACTTATAGACTTAAGATAAATATCAAGAAATATCAGCGATATTATTATTGGAAAAACTGTAAAATATTTGGAAATTTTGTTGATACTTGGAATCCAAGGGCTACAATCGTGTATTGTGTTCCTTATCTAATAATATTATTGGCCGAGTGGACTAAGGCGTCGGCTGCGATGCCGACCCGGGTTCGATCCTCGGTCATGGGCGGCATTTTTCTTCGGACAAGTCACGGTGTCCGGAGAACAAGTGCCGCCATCCGAGGGGCTATAAAATCCAGGAAAATCATTTAGAGTAATGACAAAAACGGGAAAGTAAAATATAGGAAAAAATACGAGGGAACAATAATTTGTAGGAAAATAAAAATCAGGAAAATATATGTACGGAAATAAATAACAGGAAAAATAATTTGTAGGAAAATAATAACCAGGGAAATATTACAAGGGAAAAACTTTACCGGTAAATTATAAATCAGGAAAATAAAATTCGGGAAATTATTTCGTAGGAATTTAAAACACAGGAAAAAATCTATACCGTAAAATAATACACAGGAATTTCAAAACCGGGAAATACAAAGTGAAGCAGGAGTATTGTATAGGCAATTTCTTGATACATTTATATTTTGTGCTAGGTTAAGTTAGGTACCTACGGGTGCCCAAATCAAAAATTCTGCAAAAACTAACACACACGTGTTCCTCCCCAACCGCCTTAAAAACCTACTAAACAAAAATAGCTAATGGCCTAAGTTGCCGCGTTCAAGATCAATTAAAAAAAAATAATAATATTATGATTTTTATGCCTATTATTTTTCATATTTTGGATAGTTTCCGTCTTGATTTTGACGAGGAGTCATCTCTCCTCAATCTCTGCCGAGTATATTATTCACTATTCACTGTTTCACCGTTTTAAATCGTGTATGTACTTTCGGACTTTCCTATAGTATAACTTGCATTATATATCTGTTGCCTGCAGTTAATTAATTATTCATATGTGAATATATTGTTTTACCCATTGGCTGCTTGTAATTCGTAAGTACCTACCTATATGTGTCTATCTATATGTTTCAAACTTTTATCTACACGCCGGTGGCGCACCCAAGGCGTAGACCCCCTCCCATGACTTGTGTATTTATTTTTATTTATGTATATTTTAAAGCTCCCCTAATATTATCATATACGATTATTTCTAATAATGTAATATAGTGTACACATTTTTGACATTAGGAATAATAGATATCAGTAATATAAATTAATTAATTTTACTATTATAATTACCTATAATTAGTTCAATACTATAATAATATTGTATTAATATCATTATAATATCTCTTGATATTTTTATAATTATTTTAATAACATCAATATTAATTTCTTCACTTATTGGCCATCATATTTTTTAAAAGTTGAAACAGAATCTGAAACTGTTGCAACCTATTTATCTAATGAAGATATGACATGGCAAGACATTGAGGTGATTTGGAGAAAAACCATAAACTATAGGCTACAGTTTATTAAAGAACATAATACTGCACAAATATTTGATAAATGGTGGCATTATACTAAACCAATGGGATATAAGCTTGTAAGTTTTTGTTGGGAATATAATTTTATTTTTAAAGTAATTCAAATCAATAGGTACAATACAAACAACCGGCAAACAAAAAAATTAACACACAATTTTTTATAATTTTCTCATCTTTTTTTATTGATTCAGTAGATTTTTCAAGATTTGTAGGTACCTACCAAATATTTTTGTGTTTTTTGATTACAACCCTGAAATATTTTATTGTAAGTATCTTAAATGAAGCTTTATCAGGTAATAGGTATCTACTGGATTTTACATTAATAACAATAAAAATGTACTAAATATTCATATAATAATTGATATTTAAAAGTTATATAGCAGTCATCTCTTATTAATTAATAATATTAAATATTAATATCAAGAACAATTACTTATTACTAAAATAACTTAACACCATAACAATTTGGGTACCTATATTGAAGTATTTTAATTTTTTTATAAGGTTGTAAATAATATAGGTACTAGGTTTTAGACACAGGCACTAAAGTATAAACTGAATAATATTTAATTAAAAATAACCAATAAAGATTGTTGTTTAAAATTTTCGATAGATATTGACTTTCAAAAAATATATGATAGAATCAGTTGTTTTATAGTAAAATTTGAAGAAGCGTCTTCAAAACTTATTACAATACTCGATGAACGAGTAAAAGATTCAGGAAGTAGAATTATTTTAGAAAAATTTAAAGCTACACCAAATTTAACCAATTGTAAGAACTCCACAAATTAAAGTATTTAGTTTATTTTATTGGAACGTAACTAGAAATTTAAATATTCTCATTATAACAGACATCATAATATATAATGGATGTATAGAGGTGCTTGTTAAACTATTTGTTTATTATTTGAATATATACGCCAAACGACTATTAAAAATACAATGAACAAGGTAATATGATAAACTTAACAACACATAGTGAAACAGTAATATATATTACAGATTATAGCAATAGATTAATAATTTAAGTAAATGAAGATAAGGTAATATGAATGCAGGTAATATGGTAGTTACTATAGTATTAGGTATTCACTGTAGTCAGCATTTTATATATTAGATTACACATACCTACTGGCTACCTTTCAGCTCAGTTCTAAACATTTATTAAATAAATGTATTTTCAGATTCAAAATATCTGATAATTATGTACTTATTACACAGTGTGATAATACCTTCATCGAGAAAAGTAATTAGAGATGAGAACGGGAAAGAATCTTTTACAAAATATGGAATCAAAGATTCGTAAAATTCAGTTCTAAAAATTACTGAAACAGCATTGGAAATTAAAGCACTTTTAAACAAAATGGCACAGAAAGAAGGCCCCCTATCCAACCATGCATATTGATTGTTGGTACATTATTTGAGCCTAAACAAATTTTAATATATTTTGATAGTCAAATATATAACTTTTACAATTTTAAAAGCATTTGATGTTTGCTTCAAAATTTTTCATGTTTTCAATGTTGAATATCCACACGAATCGGAGGATATATGGTTATTTTTACAAAAAGTATTTTATAATATTCATACAAAGTATGACAAATCATGTACTTTAATAAAACAAATTGCTTCTGAACTTAGTGGCTAAGGCATATTCCATTTATTATTATTATTATTAAAATATTTATTTTCTTTATACATTTGATTAACATATTAAAATATTTATTTTCTTTTTACCTTTAGCTATCATACTAAAAAATATTTATAAATTATAATTTTCAAAAATGATGTTTATATAGGTACCTATTTACCTTTATTTTATTTTTTATTTTTTAATGTAGTTACATATTATTATACATATTATATTTTATAATTTGAATGTTGTTTGTTTGTGTATGATAATGCTATAACACAATACATAATAATGTTTATTTAGATACCAACCTAATAGTTTTTCAAAACCATATATCCTTATTTTGTTATATTTATATAATGTATTATTATGTTTAATTTTTCTATCTTTAATATATATATATAGGAGCCTTATTTGATTTGTATATAATTATTTTTATTATTAAAATGGGCCCCCCCCCCATTATCTAATATTATATAACAATTTACCTACAAATTTTTATTTGTTTAATTTATGTATCTAAGTTACAGTATCTTTAATTATATATTTATAGATGGCTATTATAATTATTATTTTTATAAATAAATTAGACTATGTAAATTATTAATAAACATATTCATTATAATAGAATAATATACTTGGTTATTTTTTCACTATAACAGAAAAATGGTATGTTTGTATGTTAGTGGGTTCTGGTTTATATATAATTTGTGTCTATACATACTTGCGAGTAAATATAATGTCTACAGATTATACAGATATTTTATTGTATTTAGGTATCCATGAAATATAAATTTAAATAAATATGCAATTAATTTCATTTTTTAATCCAATAATATAAAATTATACAATTAGTTGATTGTTTATTAAATTGATTATACTTACTTTTTTAAAATCATATATATTCTATTGGTTCAATTATTTAATATTATTAAACTAATTATATTTTAGTTAAGTTCAATAATAACCATTTTGATAAAATTAACAAAACTCTGAGTTATTTTAACAAAATGTCAATCAAGTATATTATTGATACTAAGATGAAATATTAGTTAAACTAAACAAAAAAAATATTAAATCAAATAATTTGTTAATTCTTATTTTAACAAATTTTTTATCTCAGTATCAATAAGCATATTGTTGACTGAATATTGACAATAATATAATTAATTTAATCTATATTTTTGTTAAAATGACTGGTATTTTTCGTTCAGTGCACCGCTTCCCACTCCTGGCGTAAATGCACATGCAGTCCACTTTCTGTTTTTATATTAACTACCTATATTTATGTATTATATTCCTAAATCATACCTATTTATTAATATTATATTTAGCTACAAGAAAAACGAAAAGGAAACCACGACAACCAAAGACTGGCGATTAGCAGAATTTAAACAATGGGATCAACAACGACACATGAGTGAAACGACGACGAGCAATCTTTAGGGACAATTAGAAAAATCCAAAAAATGGAAATTACAACAGAAAGTATTGGAAATGGAATCTAATAGACTCAACACCATTTTGGATGTATTCAAAATTCGTTAATAGGAGCTGGTCTTGCAGGTCCGAGAAGGCGTTGCATACCACAGGTACAGTGAATATAAGTTTTACCCATTTGTCATAATAATGTATTACGATAGGCACAGTAACACAGAATTGTTGTATTCTTTTCAATATAGAAAAAAATGTTCTTATATTATCCTAACAACACAGTAAACATAACCTGTACGATACTGTATAGTTATAGTGTATACTGTATAGGTACCTACACATATAGGTAGTGTATTTTATTAAAACGTCCTATTTTATATATTATTATTTATTATAGGTATTACTTATTACATAATTCATACCTATATAATTCTATAGTCTATATTATATTCAAAATAAGAACTTACCTCGACGGCGACAAGTTTTCGTTTGCGACGGTCAGACTCTTCTCCTGCCGAGTCCACGCTCGAGTCTAGTGCTTTGGAACAAAGCCAAGCACATGCACAGAAGTTAGCTATTTAGGCTTGTTCTTATTCTGAATAGAGTATAAAATCAGTGGTGTAAATAGGGGGATGCAGGCAATACTGCTGCATTTGGACTCTAATGTTGAAATGGTATTTCTGTCAGTTATAGGAAGCAAAAAAAGGCCTTTCAGAATACTTAGTATTATTTTTTATATAGGTTTTGCCGGTTTCGGTAAATTGTATATTTACGCCACTGCTTATTACTGTTTCTTTCTAGCTTTCGAGGATGCTATGGAATGAAAATAATATGTAATTATATATAAATATTCATAGTCTTTATAGGTTATTTTATATTAATTGTATAAGTTTTATCCTAAAGAGTAAGGATGGGCAACTCAATGCTACTAGAGGGCCAATATTGAAAGTGCAAAAATCTAGTAGGCCAGAGAAAATAATAAACAAAAAAAAACCTTTATGTTAACTATGCTCCTATAAATAATATAATATTATTTACATTTAATAGTTCAATACTAGATAAGAATTTATATCTCCGTTTTACGATAAACATCGATTTTAATATAATTATATATTGTCGAGGGACACCTGGCAGATGTGAAACATCAAAAATTTTTTTTGGGTAATAATGTTGAAAATTGAAACGCCACGGTCGACATCTATAACATTGCCCTGGTCACCGGTGTCGACTACTCGTCCACAAATATAATATAGTGTTCACTTTGACGGTTCATAATTTCGATTGGCTATGAGATAACATTTTCAAATATATTATAGGCGATCAGGTACTTTCTCAAGAATCTAATGGTAGGTATAATGAAATTGGTTTTTATCTTTTGTTTATTTTTAGTGTATGTATTTATTTTTCAACCAAAATGACTATGTCTTCGAAATGACTATACCTATATACTATTATTGTTGTTACGTCTGGATATAATACATTCAATAACATTAATAACCTTTTAACGTAATATATCTTTGGATAATCGGATATATACAGCGTGTTCCTTCAATATATAGAATGATTGAACAATATACAATTATTTTCATCACTAGTTATTGAATTTATTTTTCAAATAATAATTATTACGAACAGTATACCATCAGTATTTATATTTTATTTACTTCTATTCTTTAATTATTTACATAACAATAAGATTAATTATTACTAATTATATACAGAAGATATATACAAATTGCAGAGCGCGGGTCGTCGGTGTCGACCGGACGTATTTCGGCGCGACAATAAGGGCTACGCGCCGATAATAGCCGCAGAGCTCAATGTGATAAAGATTAATACATAATATTATACTGATATACGCATAAAAAGCAGCACGTGGGTACTGGGCATTTCGATACTTATACACAATAGACGTAAACCTAAAGGTCCATGTTATACACAAGAGTTAAAGTAGCACATGCCGCGTATGGCTTAGGTACACCGACAAAACTGGAGGGTTCAGTGGCGGATAGGCTTATATTCTTTTACCAGAAAGTAATTTGAATAAGGGCCCCCAGAAAATAAAACGTGATCGATATTTTATTTTGATATAACAATACAATACAAAACTATATAATAAGTTATATAGGTACTCTTAGTACAGATTTGGGAACAAAACTGGTTTAGCAACTTTTCGATTTTTAAAATTTTTTTTTTCAAAATACGTATTTAAGAATGTAAAAAAGAAGCTCAGACAAACTTCGTTTTAAAGTTATTATTGAAAAACTTCAAAAACTACTTTTTTTCGTATAACGCTCATTTTTAAAAAAAAAAATACTTAAAATTGAATATCGCTCGGACAAAAAAATCAGAAATAACCCCCGATTTGCTGTGTAAAACCCTCCTTGGGTAGGCCTCGGAATTAAACAAAGTTGTTAAAAAGCACCTAATTCCGCTGCACTCGGACAAAAAAATCGAAAAAACACCAAACACAAGTTCCTCCACGCAACATTAAAGTAATATTGCGCACATGCGTATAAACGTAAAATTGAAAACTTTGGATGACTATAACTTCCAAAATAATGGTTTCCGCAAAAAAATTCAAACAGTTTCAAAATCAGCGTTAAAAAACTGTAAACTTTAAAAACTATAAAAGCGTATAACCACCGCATTGGTACATTATATAGTACAGCGATAATCTACCGATATTAAATACGGTTTTCTATAACTCTAATCTAAAAATAAATCTCAATAGGTACTCCCAATGATACCGTCGATACAGGGAACAAAAATAAATATTGGGTACTGGTCTAGTTGTCCCTCGCCCAGAAGGCAATTCCCCCGCCACACAGGTTTAATTGACGCCCGCCACTTAAATCTCTCGTATTCTCGATGTTATAATCAATAATTTATTTAAAAATAATACATTATACATTTAAGATTATATAGAACTATTCAGGCGATCAAAATATCTTATCTATCGATATTATAGATCGATGTTATAAAATGTATAATATACTGATAGACTGCAGAGTGCAGATAAAAAAGTTACGAGATCATATACGTTAGGTATTCGTGTGAAATTCTCTAATTAGATTTTTTAAGAATAATGTTTGGTAAAATCCGTGCACCTAAAAATCTACCTACATAATTTTTTATTATTATTTTTTTATTTTTTATTATACGTATTACGTTTTATTTATATATTTTTATTTTGTCTTGAATTATTCTGTATAATCATAAATGTATAATGTATTATTTTTAAATAAATTATTGATTATAACATCAAAAATACGGGAGATGTAAGTGGCGGGCGTCAACTAAACCTGAGTGGCGGGGGAATTGCCTTCTGTGCGGGGGTCAACTAGACAAGTACCAAATATTGTTTATAGCTAAATGATTATGGTATTTTTCTTGTAGAGTGGTTAATAATATTAAATTAGTCAATTTGCTTCTTTATTAAAACTATTTTCAATCTTCATTACACAAGGTTCAGTACTAGATAAATGGTCCTAGGGCCCCCATACATCAACACAAGATAGGGCCTACCGGGAATTCCCTGTGGGCCTATCTGCCACTGGCAGAGCAAGTATAGTGGTGAGCGTATGCTCGCGGAGAGAGATCGCCGAGCTGAGGCTCACTCCCGTACCACGCCATTAGATGTTTTACATCAATAAAATAAAATACAGAAAAATCCTAACATTTTATATTTTTATAAACTAATTTTAAATGTAGTCCGAGCCAGTGAAAAATGGTATGCGGGCCGCCAGTTGCCCACCCATGCTATAGAGAAACAATTGTTTTATTAGGTGTTGCATACCAAATCGATTATTTGAATTTCGCGCGACGTTACCGTCACGTCCCGTGTCGCAACGTTTGCTATTCTGGAGCGCGCCGCGAGGTTGACTTTTGTACCTCCGGAGTGGGGACGGTCTCGCTGCAGCCTGCAGTCGAGCCACCAGCGGCCAGTGCTATATCGGTACTACCCCGCTGTTTAACCATGGAAGTACTTTGTCGTGTAGGCTCTTATTATCGCTAACATATTATATTGTATTATATTATAATATCTATGGTCGCTTTTAAAAGCCAGAGATCAACTTGCCGCCATATTCATTTGTTCCGTGAACCGAGCCCTCGCGCTCACGATTCGAGTTCCGGCCGCCGGAGCTGACACCACGGCTAATTTCATCGTGTCTGTCGCCCGTCCGATTTTTCGCCGTGGTCACCCACGTGTCCACGTGTTGTTTTTTACCCGTCCGTACTATGCAGTGCGAACCCGCCGATCGTTGGATGTTTACCACGACTTATTTATTGTTTTTTGCCGTCGCCAGTCCGATTCTCGCCGTGTGCATTCACGCGCCATCGTTTTTTCGGCCCGTCCGTCCGACGTCGTGCAAACGGTCCTGCCGTGACGTATTAAATTATTATCGCCTGTGCCGCGACAAAGGACGCTCACTTGATATTGTTTAGCGATGCCAAGTTATTGTGAGTACCAAACTTAATTTTACCCGCGTCGTCCAATTTTTGATCTATTTCCGACGCGTCCATACCACTGTCGACCACCGGACGCAACTACGCAAGTACTCTGTATCGTCGACTATTTCGTCATTAAAACCAATACGCAATTATGGCTGTCTCATCGGTTAATTGTTTGGTGCTACAAAATAATATTAGTTAATTCAAAATGTTTTTTTTATTTCTATAAAATGAATTACAATCTATTTATGCTATATTACGTGAATGGGATGTGGTTTGATTGGTGGGAGGGGGAAGTCACCCAATGGTGGCACCCCGTGGAAATCGATTTAAGGAGAGAGTTGGTTCCTTTTTAGGCTATTGAAAATATATAATAATAATAAGGTAAATTATGAAATATGAATTATAATTATTATTATACCTGATATTTTCAATCGAAAAGTATAAATCATAATGTTATTGGTTTTCTAAGTTTAAATTTATTTTTTTTAATCAAATCGTTAATTACTTACAAGCATTCATGAGATTTTTAATTAAGTACACAAACTGTTTTATCTTTAAGCAAATTTAGTTTATTATACAATAATTAGTTATTATTTATTACCATTTAGTTATTAAATCAATTATATATTTTAGTTACCTACTACTATGTATGCATATAAACAAATTTTCATTTTTAAGAACATAATTAAATTATTTATTTGTAAATATAATTAGCTACCTACTCACCTACCTACATAACATATTAATATATCTTTTAGATTCTGAGTGGAATGATGAATGTATTGATTTTATAATAATGTGTGTTTTTTTATTTTTATTTTTTTTTTGTGTCTGTCATCACCTTTTAGGACAGTTAAAGTCGAGGTAAAAGTGCTTTGATTTTCTTCAAAAGTATCTTTTCTGAAAGGAAAGTGAATCTAGTTGGTACTTTGGAGGGTCAAAAGTAGAATTTGTACGCAAAATCTGTTTTTGAAAAAACTGATTTTGGTTTTTGGTGCAACTCTTAAACAAATGACCGTAGGTACATAAGATTTTGACTGAATGTTTATATTAGGATTTTCTATACACCATACAATTTTCCAAATATTTTGACTTGTTTTGAGCTCTTTACAGACATTCTTAAAAATTTTGGTATAAAAAGCTTGAAAATTTAATAGAAAGTTCCTAGTATATTGTTTCAAAGGCAGATGAAAAAAATTAAAAATCCATAGTCACAATTTTTTTTATAAGCATTTAAAGTTTAAATATTGACAAAATACGTATGACGAAAATTTGCAAATTATTTTGAGTTAGAAATTCATAAAAAATTTTCCTTTTAAATCTAAAATTTGAAAATGTAATACAAGATTTCTCATAAGTATGTCTACCACTCGGTCTACCATTATCTAAAAGAAAAAATTGTCTTTAAGAAACTCAAATTAAATTTTTATGAGCATTTGAAATTCATATTTTTATTGTATTTTTATAACATTTGATATTCACTCAATTACTCATGTATCTATTATCTTATTTTATTGTAATTAAAAAATAAATGACTGTAGATACTTGAAAATTTCACTGAATGTTTATGTTACGGTGAAAGATGAACATTGGTGAATGTCTTCATTCTCCGGTGAATGAAGTCTTTTAACAAAATGATTCGATTATGTAGGTAAATGATGTAAAAAACCAGATTTTAAATTCAAATGTACATCTTTCACCGATCATTGATGTCATTTACCAAAACTACCTAGTGGTAAATGATGATAAATCTATAATAATACACTGATTGTTTGACTATAGGTACTATTTATAATAATGATTTATTGTCGGTGGATGTTTCATTTTTTATTTTAGGTATTTATTTGAATGGGATAATAGGTTAATTAAAAATAATAAAATACGTGTATTTTACAAATTATTTATTTGTACAATTTTGGTTACCATTACATTTTGAACTGCACAACATTTCCGTTGCATTGCAAGCACATTTTTTAGTACCACAACCTATTGGGACACGAACAGTTGTACCGACATCAAGCTTTGAAAATTTTTCGTTAGTCAATCTCAACATTTTTGACGCTTGTTTTTCGAGACGGATAACCAATTTTTGTTGTTGGTCTTTAATTTTTTCAATAATTTTACCTGTAAATAGATGATGATTGCTATTTTATTTTTTTTGTTGTGTAATTTATAAACTATTATTTTATACATAACCTATTTTTTTAAATTTTCGGTTTAATATACAATATTAAATATACCATTAATTATGCAAGCATTTTTACCAAATTACATATAACAAATATTTAATAATTAGCTAACCCTGTTCTCGCTGTACAACCAAACATCGCCTCGTATGGGGATCTTCCAATACCTATTATAAACATGTTTAAATTTAAAAAAATTAATTAATTAAAATTAAAATTATTTAAAAAAAAATTTTTTTTAGTTAATAGCTTACCCGAGTTCAAAGCCCGATTTTTTTGAAATTGCACACATTTTAATGCCATTGGCCAATCTTTTGATTTATTATCAGTCATCCAAGAAGCTAAAATTTCTTCAACGTCCCTATTCGCGCGTTCAATTGATCCTTGGGGCTTGCCATGCACAATTTTGATGTCTCCCCACATTTCATTTAAATTTGTTATGATAGAATTAACAAACTCTCGACTATTATCCGAGTGGAGTATAGCGGGTGCACCAAATATTGTATAAATATCTATCAGATTTAAAGCGATTTCTTCGGCCCTTTTTGTCTTCAGAGGTTTTAAAATAACAAATTTTGTTAAATGATCTTGATAATTCATTATATAGCGATAATTATTATAATTTTGAGATTGCATTTCAATCAAATCAATTTGCGCTCTTGAATTAAATTCGGAATGTAGAATTGGTTTTGTCACAAGCCCTCTTTTCGGATTTGATTGTTTATTTAATATGCCATAACTGCCTCCGTTGTTACATTACAATATTTTGTTTTTAACACAGCCATCATCCTATTTCTACCACCATGCCCTACTGTTAAATGTGCGGTGTGAATTACTTCAAACAATTCGTCTACTGTGACGTAATATAAAACGTCAGATTCATTATCAACTAAAAGTATAATCAATTTTAAAAAATATTAAAAATACACAGGCACAATTTTTTTTATAAGCATTTAAAGTTCAAATTTTGACAAAATTTATCACATTTAAAATTTAATAATAATTTTGTAGTTAAAAAGAAAAAAGAAAACACCTGTGAAGTAAAATCTGTAATATATTTATGAAAATATAAGAGTCTATTTGATTTGGATTAAAATTCTGATGTAGTGTAATAAATTGCAAAATTAAAACTATTGGGTAATAATTTGTAATACAAATGGTTTTATAGTAAACACTATCACTAGTTATAAATAATAATGTGATCACATACGTGATTTACGGAATCCATAACAATACTATTTTGTATGTCAAGATTAAAATCGTTACGGTTAATTGTTCCCCAGGCTTGTTGGAACCTTTTAAAAATTGGTACGTCTGGGCCCGATGCTGCCCCAAATTTTAAATCAAATACACTTCATTAATATAATTTCATATATATGGTGGTGGCATGGTAAATATATGATTTCACGTTCTAATAGTTGCTCAAGCAAAACACAAGCACCACCGTACAAGCGACCTGTGTTTGATGCTGTAGTATTGGAACACAATGCTTGTACATTTTCATCTAAACACCAATCTAAAATCGTTTGGTATACTGCGTTGGCTTGTTCGCGTCCAGTGAATGTTACAATGTGTCATCGAAATAATCTTCACGTAATAATTGAAAAATACGAGTTTAGGTATACTATATCCCATAACCCACCTAACGATTCTATACTTTGTATCATAGATTAAAACCTGTAGTATTACTGAGAAACAATACAAACTATATTATACACTACTTACATAAGTTTATGTTCATTTAAATCGCATTATATGATATAGAAACATTTTATTTATTGCCACGCTAAAAAAATAGTTGCAAAATTTTTATTTTAAAAATTTAAGCTCGAATATTTTTAAAAATTAAATATTTAAATAAAATATTTCAGCATATAACTGTTGTAATAATAATAATATGTAATTACTGTCCTTACAATGTTTTCGTAAAATCATTATTTTAAGAGTAATGATTAATTATATAAAAAAATTAACGATTTGGAACATTTTTTTATTATTAAAACTTTAGAGATTTGCGTTTGTCTGAAATTTTTTGACTATGGTTTTTTTGAGTATTGGAACCGATTTGAGGAGGTAACTTGAACATTTTGCAGTTTTTTTTCCCTTCGTCTATACCAGAGGACTTAACCTTAATGAGTATTTGCAATAGTCATCATACTTAAGTATTTATTCTATAAACATGAAATATTAAATGTAGTTACTGGTGGTTATATAATTTAAAGAATGTGTGATTTGCCTACTACTAGGATGATTAAATAGTACCTAATTTCATGTTTTTTAATTGATTATATTATTATTTTTAAATTCAGCATTAGACAATATTTTCATACCTACAACTTAAATGTAATTACTAATATTTTACCCACCTTCACAAAAGTGTCACTTTTTCTAGTAGATACAGTGTCTATTTTACTAAAATTTTGATAGATGCTTGACAATTAGTATTCTTTGATTGGCCTCTTTTGTTTAACGTCTATCAACTTTATGGTGAGTACTATGGTGGCAAACATAATTTTTTCTGTAAAGTAGTATCACAAAACATTTATATTTTATTTCTGATAAATATAATAATTTATTTACTTCTACCTACGACTAGGTAGCTACTTACTTGCATTGATATGTTCCTTTAGGAATTGTTATTCGTACAATCCACCTAGTATTCGTTATTGCAGAAAATTTGTCTACCCACTTTCCAATATCAATATAACAATAGGTATTGAGCCATTTTCTACAATAGTATTTTGAAAAGAGGAAGGTATATCATCAGAATTAATAAAAGATTAATTTGAAATTAATTTATGGAGCACTCAATTACACAATGCACTGTATGTACATGGACTATGAAGAAAATTCACTATGTCACCATACCAATTTAATTATTATCACACATTAAATATTAACAACTGTAACCCAGACAGCAAATGTTTGACTAAAAATTGTATTATTATAATTTCAAAATGCTGTCTGGGAAGGTTTCTACAAAATACCTTACTGAGTTGCTAAAAATAGATATGTAAAAAATGATTTATTGATAACTTAAAAAAAAAGTTAGGCATGATATTTGATACTTTATATATTCTTGATGACCTCATTAATATTTTAATTCATTATTAATTACCTTAATGTATATGTTAATTTAATTAATATATTTCATTATTAAATACATATTAAATGAAAATATCTTTAAAAAGTACTACCCCAAGTAACAAAAAAAATTTTTTTAAATGTTTAAAAAAATGTTAGAAAAAGGTACTGTAAAATTATTATAGTACTGTTTGAGTGTGCAGGTCATAGACAATATACTTTTCGTTAACTATCATATTATGTCTATGAAAGAAATACTTAGGTATATCCAAAACTTAGTTTAATTTGTATTTGAGTATGACAGTAACATTAAGTTATGATACTTATTCAGTTAACTTAATTTAGTCAACACTGCTAGACTGAATTTTTAAAAAGGTAGGCAAGTGGGTATCGCACCACTGTACAGTAGGTTGCAAATGGATCACTGTAATTGATAGAATTAAATTTGAATTCATTCATATACTATCATTGAATAAGAAAACCGATTCTGAGCTAAGACGTTCAGTCAGTCTATGATAATACTAAGTATATTGGATGATATTTTTGTGAATTAAGTAGTTCATATATAACCGATTTACATTGAATCTTATTTTAACTTTTCAATCCTTAATTATAAAAATTGAAGATTTTATTATTTTTAATTACAATAATTGATAATTTTTGAGATTTTGTTGAATTTCGTCCAAATACGAATTTAAAATGCCTGTAAAAAATAACTGTGTCAATATATATTTTTTAAGATTTTTGGTTACCTAGGTATAGAACCTAATAGAGTCATGGAATATAATAAAACATTAAGTGATGAAAATAATATGAAAACTAATAAAACAATAGTGGATACATTTGTTAAAGAAGATAGGGATGAAAAAAATCATTTTTAATTTTGAAAGATATAGAAAGCATAATTGCAAATGGTAAATAACATTACAAAGTTTGGTGGTTCATCTTATGAAAATATTTTTAAAATTTAAAAGCAGATTAGAAAGTTATTTCTGAAGGACAATTTATAGGCAGATTAGGTTAGGTTAGGTACTATTAAATTAATTAACTACAACATACTTATTGTTTAATGATTTTCTAATTTCATTAAAAATCTAAATATTTTATTGCACCAAATGGTGAACCAATGAGAAAGCCATATTTGCGTATGGGTTTTATTTGATGTGCAGAATGGTAATATGCTGCCCAAACAACGTCAGTAACTGCTGTTTAAACTAAACCATTGCTCCAGGACAACAGAACCATCACCGTATTATCAACTGCTATCATCACAACATATCAGGTAGTACACAACACTTTGGTTTTTATCACACAACATGCCATATTTTGTTTTATATTTTTGTATTTGATTTATACCTATTATTATCAGGAGCGGACTGGCAGGTAAACTGCCTAGTATTCTATAAAAATAAACGGCCCAAACTCCTTTATAACGGCTTCTGTATGAATTCTTACTTTTTCGGGTAGTGTATCAAATATATAATACACTTATTCATTTGTCTTGTAGTCTATAGAATATCTGAATATATAAAGAACAATTTTGTGGGTAAAAACATTTATCTCAGTCAACTAATTTATTTTTTAGAATTTTTTATGGTATAAATATTTTTTTGAGTAAATTAATCTTGAAATTAATTTAAAATTTAATAGGTAACTGTTTTCAAAATATTATTTTTGGGAATTTCTTGAGACGAGTATATTTCTTAAATTATTTTTTAACAATAGAATTTTCACAATTTTTGTCATACGTTTAAGTAGCATAATATTTTATGTTTTTGTCAGGTCTTTCAGTTACAGCCTGTTTATAAATTATAAATAGACGATAACCAATAGGTTATATTTTCTAAGAATCATAAATGTATAATCCTTTTGATATTTTAGATGTTTGTTTAATATTGTTTTTATCATTAATTTCATAGTAACAATTCATACTCGTATTAAACCAAAATCATCTTCTTCAGTTTCAGAATCGTCGTATTATTATAGTCATTACTTTTAATTTAAACATCAAGCTTTTTATAAATGTTTTCTGTTCTCTTTTTCAACAAACCTACAATATTTTCATAAATATTTGCGAATGGTTCAATGATTGTATTTTAGCAATAACTTTCTGGCGGTCGATGTACCAACCAAATTGGATAAAGAGTTAAATTATTTTTCTGGATAAAACTGACTTTAAAAACTGTTAGTTAAGGAATTATAATACAATATACGACATACCTAATATAACTAACCTCCTATGCTCATAATATTATTATTAATATAAACTTGTGGTTCGACTATTAACTTATAGTAGAATTGTACCAACCAATAGCAGTGGTTTTTAAACTGTTTTATATTTAAAAATAACTTTATTAGTCATATCATCTAATGTTGAAACATGTTGAAATGTGTGGCCCGGCCCACACATAGCGCTACGGCACACTAGCACATCTGGCCAGTCCCCCCACCCCCCATGATTATAATGATGTTTGTCGATCGTATGTGATTGCCCGTATTATTACTAACCCTAGTACATAAGCCGTTTAATTGCGGAACGATACAATAAAACCAGTGGGGAAGGGGGAAAAGGCTGAAGATTCATTGCCTGTATTATTATTATTATTTAAAAAAAAAAATCAAGTTTCAACAGTCAACTATAGTAAGGAAGATGTTAATTTTATATAATTCTTACCAGAATAAATTCATTTTTGAAAAAATATTGTATTCGCATAGCAAATTTCCTAAAATTATCTGTAATTTTTCAGTAAAACTATGAACTACTTGTATGAAAGACCTTGTATTAAATTTTCTAGTCTTAGTTTATACAAATTTAATATTTTATAAGTTTTGAACTACAAATTAACTGTGGTTTTGACAAATATTGAGCTTTAAATGCTTATAAAAAATTGGGGGTTTAACCACTAATACATTTTTTTGTGCATTAAACTTCCAACTATGTGTAATTTCATGTACTTCCAAGTAATTCCATATATTCTTTGTACTTCAGTGCATTTCCTTTAAATTCAAAGTAGGTACAAACAAATATATGTGTTCCTCTCTATATTTCTTTCAACTTCCCTATGTTTCTACCTCGATACATAGATACTTTCATGGACTTTTTTTTAAATTCCTTTCCTGTATTTTAATATATTTGCTAATATATACATCTTGCTTATACCAACATTTTTGAACATGCATATTAAGATTCTAAAAAAAATTATTTAACTAAATCAATGTAAGCTATAGTGTATTACTGTAATATTAATATATCGTATATATTATCATGTTTGTTCAAACAACTTATATTGTTCATACATGTCATCATTGCAAAATAAAAAATGTGGATTGCTGGTCATAGATTTTATAATATTAAATGTATACCTATTATATTATTATATTATCGATGGTCACAATACATTTTTTACCATATTCAGGGTTAAATATGGGTCATGATACAAACATTATTGAAAATCAAAAAGTTCTAGTCCATCTCTATATACTATACTTTAATATAGTATATTATTTTATGTGCCTATTGTAAAATTTATAATTTAAAATAGATGTCATCTGAAATCTAAGAGGTGAAGCAAATAGATATTTACAATATGATTTGTTGTTACATGATAGGTAAAATATGTTTATAAATAGTACCTACAATGCATAATCTGTTTTGAGTGAAATAAGTATAAAATGCTATTCTATAACTAGTTTATACAAAATATGTTACACATTATTTAACTATAAGTATTCATTTAGTTTAACAAAAATTAAAAAACACAAAATCATAAAAATTTTAAGTTCAAATCTTGACAAAACAAGTAAAAGTCACGAAAATTTGAAAATAATTTTGAGTTGAAAATACATTAAAATTTTTGTTTCTCAATCTTATTTTACGCTAGATTTTTATTTAACAAATTAGATTTTTGAAACTGAAGAACGGAATTGT